>SZWC01006651.1:61751-79442 GCA_023375785.1 Penium margaritaceum
GTGTGCACAATCAAGGAACAGTGGATGTGCTCTAAACAACCTTCGTCTGCGACCTGAACCTTTGCCTGCCCCCTCAGCCACCAAAGCTGCTGCTGCTGCTGCAAGGAGTTTCTGCTGCGGTTCTTGCCAGGAGCTATAGCACAAACGCAGGGCAGATAGCAAGCAACATTGTTGGACGCCTTGCAATCTGTCTGGAAACTGGTAGTTTTACTGCAAGAGGCCCCTGCCGCATCTCTGGCCAAAAGCTGCAGCAGAACCATAGGGCAGATGGTCTGCCCTTGTGACTACGTAGCTTGAGCTGGCTAGACAGTTTGAGCTGGCTAGATGATTTGAGCTGGTTGCACGCTGTGCTGCAAAGCTGATGCCAGCCATTAGCACATCGGTGCCCAACCACGCTGTCACTCTGCTTTTACTGGCTGGATAAAGATCTTCACAGAATTAACAAAACAACATTCTCCCACGCTTTGGCAAGGAGTCGGAGGAATCCCCATCATACCGGCCAGTGCACGGACATGTTCCTCCTCCGACTTCATTCCCTGCCTACATGCATCACGCCGTCAGGCGAACGAGCCCGACGCAACAGGGCAATGTGACTCACATTGAGGTCCAAATCTTGGATCACTGTGAGATGTTAAGTTTCGGATCTAGGCAACGTGCACGCCGGCACTGGCAGGTCCAAAATCTCCAAACATGTCAGGCACGCTTTCCGTTTGCTGCAGCTCAGTCTGTGTGTGAAGACATGAATGTACTACTGCTGCGACGAGCACAGGGCCTGTCCTCTCCCCCTCACCCCCCCTCTCTCCCCTTCCTCCCCTCTCTCCCTTCCCCCTCCCCAGGGATGTNGATTGGGCATTCAGCCTGCAGCCCTTCAAAACTGCCAGGTGCCTTGGCCGCAACCTGCTGCACTTGCTAATTGGGAAGGCAACCTCTTCAGGAAAGTGCTCCATCCATGCTGCCAGTGCCAGCCAAATATTTTCTCCCCTCTTGGTTCTGCTGGTGTCAGTTCCCACGTCTACACGTTTGGGGCGAGCTTGCTCTCAGCGGCCATGCCATAGCATGGCAGGGCATGGCAAGACATGGCGTGCCCCGCCATGCTATAGCATGCACATGGCATTCTGCCAATCCTGGACAGCAGACCGACCTACCCAATTTCCCTCAGCCCGCTTCAGCCACATGAAACCGTCAGACATGCCTGCATTCGCATGAGCATGTGACCTCGGCTGCATTCACATTTCGGCGACTTGGTTAGCCTGCCTCAGGATCGCAACCGCCTGGATGCATCCTCCCAACAGAATCCAAACTGCGCCACGGACCCTGAGGACCTCCTGCCTCACTGAAGTCTGGGCGTATCCTCGTCCTCTCCGACCACACATCCTGAACTAATGGATCCTCAACACCCACCATAGCATGCGGATCTTCTAAGCTTCATTGCCGCTGGCAATGTGACGGTTAACATTTTCACGAGACGACGTGACGGTTCACAGCATCGAGAGACCCGGGATAGAGGAGCGATGAGCCGCTGCATTCACATGGAGGTCACTGCAGGCATCCGTCCAAATGCGGTTAACATTCCGCATGAAACTGCTTCGTAGACCCCAACGCACCTGCAACGCCTTGCGGATCTGCGCGGTGCCATCGCCGAAGCCGATGCCAAGGAAAGGCAGGCCGAACGCCCACATCCACAGGAAAGCGCCCGCCACCGCTATGCCTGCCCTCACTGGGAATGTCGAGCCCCGGTTGGCGTGCCCTCGTCGCATCTTCGCTGCGGATGCAGCGATGCCTGCTGTGCAGTGGGATGCTCAGCAGTCGAGTCTTGTGCAGAGGAGATTCAAGTCAGTCGGGTGTGAAAGTATTCCTCGAAATTGCACCANTGCGTGCGAGGAGACTCGATAGTCCCTTGAGGTTCAAGCCAGTCAGGTACGTATGTTGTGCTCGAACATGCACCGACGTTGGTAAGGGAGCTTCGAGAGCCTTCGAGAGTCTTCGTGAGCTGGTGCCTGTATGCTCGCTCTATGAGTGCGCATTGAAAAGCGATGCACACAGCCGTTGTCGCGTCTGCGCGGGTAGCAGCAGCAGATGCTGCGAGTGGGGGCGGAAGGAGGCGCCTTGAGTTTGCCCTCGACTGGTTTGCGCCCGAAGCTGTCAAGGGGTGAATGACTCGAATCTGAGCCGCACTGAATTCTCCAGACACCAAGATAAGAGTTTGCTAATCGCAGATGGCGTCCCAACTTGAAGCCACAGCGGGCTACCTCCAGCACTGTCTACGGTACTTGCATATCATCTCCGGATCTCTGCAGCGCCCTAGTGCAACGCTTGTGGATTTCGAATGATGTGTGGCCTCTCATCTGGGAGTAGCGCTGCTCTCTGCGCTCTTCCCCAGCTGTGCGGATGACCAGTGGCCGTCGACGCAAGGTCGGCGTACGAACGGATGGACGAGAGAAGTGCCAGTGCTCAGTGAGCACCGAGCCGTGAACATCGCGCATAGATGCGAGATGACTACACCCATTGGGAGCGCTTCATGTGTCCGGGAAACGCTCGCCTGGAAAGGAGAGTGCAATGATCTTTGACGGCGGACAGTTGGTCATCGTATTGTACAGACTGTCCGGCACGTTTCCAGCGGTGTTCCAGCCAACCGGGCGTGGGCATCGATTGTACCATGCATGGTTGGCGTCTCCTCCAACAGGATCTTGACCGGATGGCGCGAGTAGTGCTAAACGAGGGCGGGAACGACCAAAAACAGCAGAGGTTTCTCAACTGTTACGGCGCGCAGTCGAGCTTGCACAATTCATGGCCAATTTTTGGGGGATAAACTGACAAAACAATCCTGGTTGGTGCTCTTTCCTCATGCAAGGTGTCTTGCTCCTACGCATTTCGAAATTTCAGACTTACCTAGTTCCTGGCCTACCAGGGACGCAAACCTGGCTAGGGTGGTCGAATTTTTATGCTGACCTGAACGGTTGGACGGGTTGATCCAGGCCGTCAACGCTCAAGAATATATCGAAACATTTGTTTCCGCGTAACCGGCCTCGCTAGATTTGAAACACTGGCAATGTTTTGAATATGGGATCTGTTTCTTCTTACATTACCGTTTGCAGAAATCCTACGTGAACTTAATGTGAAGAAACGTGAGAAAGTATTGTTTTCACAATTTCCAGGCCGCTCGCAAGGCCTACACTATGAGGCTTTCACTTCAGGTCGGATTGAAATATGGACCAGATGGACCGGCGGATGAAACAAGCGGTCATCGCTGGCCGTCACATATTTCGGTAATAGTTTTTTTGTACAGGACGCACCCGTCCTCAACGTCGCCAAATGTCGTGGCGGCTGGTCAGGTCGTTGCCTCGCAGAAGTTTGCCCATTTTTGGGTCACTTTTCTAGAAGGACTGAAATGGCTTTCATTTGGCCCCAAACTGTTTCAAGGTGGCTATTTCCAGGGGTTGCTACCAATCAAGGCATTTCGTGCCTTTTCTTCATGTTGAGCATTAGATACTGGGTTTCACTGATTCATCATAAAATTCCAGTATGCTAAGCTATTCTGAAGTTCTTTCCTTCCACCACTTTGTACTAATCGTATGTTCAACTATTGATGCGCCCATTATGTTCTTTTATGGAAACCCAGAAACCCACTCGGACACCTTCTCACTTCACTCTTTGATTCAATGTCATAAAATGGTGTCAACCTACATGCTACAGTTTTACAAATGCATCACATCTAGTACATTGTCATTAAAAAACCGTTCCATTTTACTGTAAAATGAAGGGTGTGATGAGTATGTGTATGAAGATACCATCTTGTGTTGCATCTCCCACTCCATCCAGGCATCATTTAACTTTCCCTCATTGAGAACTTACCATAGACTATCTGTCAATGGGGAGCAGATTCACACCTCTTCGCAAGAGTGTCCCATGAAAACTCAAGTGTCATACATTCTTTCCCTCAATTCACATCATTCTGTTGATCTTACCCAAATATTAATAGACAACTTGTGCTGGAAGCTTTTGCCATTCACTTTGTGAAATACGGTTGACATTACATGAATCAACACCATCGTTCACTGCGATATCGCTCTCATTCGACTACTGTCTAGGAGGAAGCGGCAACCCTCTTCTTTGCAGGGGCTTGTGTACCTGGATAGCATTAGAAGGGCCGAACGGATAAGAAAGTAGCTGAGAAGACATTCTTGGTGCAACTAGGGTGGAGCGCGAGAGAGCATGCAAGTGGCAAACACCAATGCACATGAGTCGGTTCAAGCCACAGTGATTGCTCGAGGAAGAAACGAACAATGCGGACATGGTAAAAAGGAATACGTAGATTTGAACTTGATGTAGAGCTTGACTTTTACCAACATTGCAGAGCAAACAAAATGATTCGCATGTGCACTCTTCAATCAAAGAGACTCACCCACCCTTTCCCAACCTCCCTCCCCGCAAAGCCGCCGGCAGCAAAGTGTCACCAGAGCCAAAGCAGGCAGGGCAAGTCACTCACCCTCGCGGAAGCCGTTGCTGAAGCGGCGGGGCAGCGTCTTCATGTAGCGCATCCTGCCCGTGCCCGTGGTCTTCCGCCTGATGGCCTTCGCACTCCACTGGACTGCACACCTCAGCAGACAGTGATAGGTATAGGTAGATGCGGATTGAGATGATGGTGTTTGGTGAAATGTTATGAAGTGGTAGATATTCTATTATTGGTGTGGCTGGTTGATCTGTAGAATGGCACACGAACATTATTTGACCAACCGCCTTCGAGTCCGATCAGATTGGAGGGAAAGGTGTCAAGGTGTGTTTGAGGGTGATTGGCAAGACATCGAACTCGTCCAGTGAGGGAGAGGATGCGACACACTCACTCCACAGTGCACACGTGCCGCATCGGCTCTTCTTGATGCAAAACCTGTGACGATATTTCTCGTGCGAAGGCAAAATGTCTGATGTACAGAAGCGAGGCGAGGACGAGGCACTCACACTTGCGCACGCGCGAGGCAGGGTAAGCACACGCGCCGCATCGGCTCTTCTGAATGTGGAAGCTGCGGCGGCCGCAGCGGCGGCACAGCGTGTGCGACTTGTTGCGCCGCTTGCCGAAACTGCCCGTTCCCTTGCCCTGCAGGAACAAATCATAGTGACGGAGGGGGGGGGGGGGGGGGGGGGGGGGGGGGGGGACATGAGCACTCCAGAAAACATTTTAGACAGGCTTACCATGCCTTTGCTAACAACAGAAATTGATGTATGTAATCACTTCCGCATCGACACATTCTCCTTACAGAGGGCTATTGCAGGAGGAATTGATGAAAGACGATGGACTGCGGCAGTCCATGCCTCACGACAACAATGACGAAGATGGCAGTAAACGCAACAACAAAGATGACGGCGGCGACGAAAGCAAGACAATGAGGGGGAGGACGACGACGACGAGGAGGACGAGGACAAAGAGGACCACTATGATGATGACGAAAATGGCTGCAGCAGCAAAGACGGAAGCAGTGATGTCAACGACAATGACGACGACGACGACGACGACGACGACGACGACGACGACGACGACGACGACGACGACGACGACGACGACGACGACGACGACGACGACGACGACGACGACGAAGACGACGACGACAGCAGCGGCGGCGGCGGCGGCGGCAGCGGCGGCGACAACGGCACAACGACGACGACGATGACAACGACCATGACGACTACGATGATGATGATGACTTCGACGACGACTACTACGACAACGACGGCGACGAAGCTGATGAGGACGACAACGGCGACGACAACGGCGGCAACGGCAACAACGGCAACGACGACGACGATGATGACGATGACACTGACGAGGAGGACGAGGAGGAGGACGAGGAAGAGGACGACGACGAAAATGACGACGGCGAGGACGAAAACGACAATGACGACAAAGACGACGACAACAATGACAAGTACAGCGACAGCAACATCGACAAGGAAAAAGGGCAAGAGTGACAACGACGGCAGCAGCAGTGGCGGCAGCGGCGGTGACAGTGACGGTGACAAGATCAGCATTACACTGACGACAACAGAGGAAGCTCTTCTGCCCAACGCCGCTGCCGCTGCCAACCGACGCCAGCGCCAACTGCCGCCGCGGCCGCAGCCGCTGCCACTACCACAACCGCAGCCGACAACAACCGCAGGGGCGGAGATGACGACAAGGACGACGATGACAACAAGGGTAACAGCAACAGCGACAACGGCTACAACAGCGAGGGAAGTAGAGTCTGTGACGACATCAACGACAATGATGATCGGCGACAACAAAGACAACGACAACGACGACGACGACGACGACGACGACGACGACGACGACGACGACGACGACGACGACGACGACGACGACGACGACGACGACGACGACAACGATGACAGCGACAACGACAACGACGACAACGACGACGACGACGACGACGACGACGACGTCGACAACGATGATAGCGACGACGATGACAACGACAACGATGACGACGACGACGACGACGACGACGGCGGCGGCGGCAGCGGCAGCGGTGGCGGTGACAACGATGACGGCGACGATGACAATGATGACGACGACGACAACAATGATAATTGACGACACCGACGATGACTACGGCGACAGTGACAATGATCAATGATGACGATGACGACGATGACGACGACGACGACGACAACGACGGCGACGACGACGACAACGACGACGACGACAACGACGACGACAACGACAACGACAACGACAACGACAACGACAACAATAACAACGACGACGGCGGCGACAATGTTGATGAAGCTTACGCCGACCCTACATCCAATTCCGACGCAGTAGCGCAGGCTGCCCCCGATAATGACGACGACGGCAATGGCCATGCCCATGATCACGACCCTTACCGCGACCACGACTATGACCACGACAGTGACCGCGACTCCGACCATGACGAGGACCACAACCACGACCACGAACGCCACCACCACTACTAATTCCATCGCCACTGCCACAGCCACCACCACCGCCACCGCCACCACCACCGCCACGACCACCACCAGCGCGACCGCCATCGCCACCACCACCGCTGTCGCCACCACCACTGCCCCAACCGCCACAACCCCACGACCGCCCCCACTACCACCACCACTACAACAGCGACGGCCACCACGACGAAGACAACGGTGATGGAAACGAGGATGGCAATGAGAATGACGACCACAACAACAACGACAATGACTTCTATGTCGAAGAAGACAATGACGACGACACTGACGATAAAGACGCCGATGGCGACACCAACACCGACGAGGAGGAGGACGACGACGACGACGACAAAAGCCAGGCCTGTACATAACAACATAAGGAATTCAAGATGAAAGCCCTGCTGCAACCTAATCTGGCAATGCACGACAGCAACACAGATCTGAAATCTGGCTGCTCCTTGGTGCCCCAACGATGACGCTGTGCTCCTCATCCCCATGGATCTGATGCTCTTTCTCCCACNCCCTCTTCTGAGATCGTGATCGGCTGAAGTCATGCTGCAGACAATGAAAAGAAGCACGCTGCACTGGCACTGGCCTCCTCCGACTTCCTCTGAAAGGGCTCCTCTACATGTCCATCGAAAGGAGGCCTCAGTATGCGTCCGTTGCGTCTCTACAAGCAACGGCGTCATGGTCGTGTTGGGCTCTACCTGGCAACCATGTGCCGAACTGACACGGACGACTGCAACGAGCCTTGTAGCCTGCACGCCCCGTAGCAACATACAGGTCGGAATATGTCGTCAACCTGCGTCGCGAAAATGTAGCTGCTCGCGAAAGTAAGGCTGTGGGTCAGGTAGGGAGTTTCTAGCTCCCGGGGCGCATTTTCGTGGGGAGGGAATAGGGATACCAATCGGCCGATCACGCTTCCGGTTCAATGCTCCTTGACGCATTCGCATCCACTCTTCTCTGACGCCTTTGTCCCCGGAAAGGAGAAGGCCCAGGATACCCCGACGCCTTCATGCAGTTGATTCTCTTGCCAAACGGCCACAACCCAACAACCGCTGCTCGTGGTCGAACCGACGACGCCTTGGACAAATGCGCACTCTGTTCACGTGCTGCTCCCTGTCAACGACCGAGGCAAGGCCGGAAAATTAGGTCTTCGACGTCTTGCTTCCAATTGACGTTTCTCTAGTACACTCTGACAATGTGGTGCTCCTGTGTCCACGGCGAAAGCAGTCCCCCCCGGGTGAGGGAAGGGGGGGAAGAAAGGGTGGGGGATTGCAGTCGCGGGAAGAGCTCCAGGTTTGGCCCGACTGGCTGCGTTATGGAAATCTTGGAGTCACATGGCAGTGTCGCGGCTCTTGCGCTCCTCCTCAAGAAGCACTCTCTGAACTGCTTTCAGTCCTCCAACTGATTCCAGTCCTCCAACTGCTTTGGGCTGCTGCAATGGACAAGTCCCCTCTCACGACAGCTCGCTCTCCTCCGCCGTTCACAGAATCAGGGCACACGAACCAGACCCCCTGGTGCTCCTCCGATCCCTCCTTGCAGGAAGGAGACTTCACACTCCTGCAATCCATGACGGGCGGGATCTTTGAACCTTAGGCGCTCTACGACACATCTCCTATCCCTCCTAGCAGCCGGGAGAAGTCACGCACTTGCTACCTGCGATAGGCGGATTATCACTGACCGTTGTTGAGCCTTCAGCAATAATCTGCTATCATGCCACATCGCCAGCAATATCAGGGGCAGCAGCGATAGCATCATGGCCTCAACACCATGCTCCGGAAGTTCCATTGCCGAAATGGGTCGGAAACAAGTCTAACAAGGGGCTGAGGTCGGCGATACCCGGGCGCTCTCTCCTCCTCCTGTCTCCCTCCGTCCCCTCCATCCCTCGCATCTGCAACCTCCTCCATTCTTCTTCGAAAACTTTCCATCATGCCACGCCAGACCACGTTCCCATCAAGCCTCTCGCGGGCAGGCACTCACCATGGTTTACGCCCGGCTCAGCCCAAGAGGTGTCAGAAGTGACAAGGTCAGTGTCCACCTGCTCCCAGCTGCAACTTTCACAGCAATTACTCTACGGAAAGAGGGAGGAAAGAATCTGCTAGTGGGGTCACGTGCACAGAAGAGCGAAGCGGGAAGGGATGGCCAAGCTGTGGCATGGGGAAAAACCAATAAAATGAAAAGTGAGTCGGCAACGGACAAGGCCAGCTTCACCTCCTCTCTACCTGTCGGACGGTTCTCCTGTCGGATGGCAGCGGTGACGTAGTGCAACCAGGTATGGCGTCAGGGTGGCATACCCCCCTTATGCTCTGACGCCTCGAGGGAGAACTGCCAAACCCTCCAGCTGCATCCGCTGGAATGCGATAAAACCTGAGAAAAACGGTTGCGGGCTAGGATTGAACAAAAGACTACATCAAAGCGCAGAGGGTGAACTAGCTCGACAGCTTCTCCTTTTTTAAGCCCAAGGTCGTAACCGGCTGAGGCGGGGGGCTACCCGAGCACCTAGCGACGTTCCAGCAGTTGAGCCCGGCCGGCCATGAAAGATTGAGGCGGTTTTGGGTAAAGGTATGGGTTTTTCCACACACCAAAAGCAAAACTAGGAGAAAATTTCTTTATCATATCAAGAATCTACAAAGTTAGATGCTTCAAAAGGAGTCACCTTCAAAGGATTTCAGGCGTTATTTTGCTCTACTACCACATTTCGAAGTCAAGAGGGAGGAAACAAGCCATTTCTCCTGCTTCCTTGTTGTAAGGAAGCGATGAATGTTTCAAGGGTCAAAGGTGTTGGAGATGATAGGGGTTGAGCCCACAGGTCCTGTCAGATACAATGAAAAAGCATAGACTAAAGGACTTTTCATGCTATGATAGTTTCTACTCTTGCTTGGATGGAAGGAATTACCCTTATATCCATTCTAAATGGGTGGTGGTGAAACGCTACCAGGTGGTTTAAACAAATGAGTTTCCCGTCAAGTGGTTTATAACATCCAAAAACTACTCTCTTATGCTTTCTCATACTATATCAGAACAATCATCACTGATTGAGCATGGAAAATTGAGTTATGTGGCATATCTTGATCAAAAACTTCACGATCGAGGGGATGATGCATGTGAAGAGGGGGGGAATGTGGGGGGGGTGAGGTAGAGGGCTGGGGAGGAATGTTGGAACTACCAGCCAACACATGTCTATCGACAATTTTGATGCTTCAAACTCCCCTCCAAGTTGCACAAATCTCTCTCTCAATCAGTGTGCTCTTTCATCTATTAAAGGAGAACCTACCAAGTTCGACTGTCGCGAGGCTTCATAAGTGCCCGCACGAAAGCAAAACCCAAACTCCTACTGTAATTTTTGGGAGATCGTTAGTTTTCCATGTTCTAAATCCAAACAAGGTTGAAAAGCATAGACAAAAATTGCACGAGGAAGTGGGGGAGAGAGTTCAACATTGTATGTGACAAGCCCCTTGTCTAGGTGGCATAATGCAACATGGATGAGAGCGCAATCTAAGAAACCAAAACCTTCCTGCGATGGGATCGAGTGCATTGAGTTTTGAAAGATGTTGAGTTCCTAGATACCACAGGAATGGATGGTACATCGAACAAGCCAACTTGTGAAGATGTGGGAGTGGCTCGGCCGGCGCCATGTGGCTCAAGCCAGGGTTCATTGATTGTGGACAGTCGGACAAGAGGGCTTAAGGGTTGGTGACCAACAAGCACTGCAGCTTTGGCCTAGCCTGTCAAGGATTCCGTCTGGATCCGTCACGTAGCTATCAAAGCGATGGGTTTGAGTCCAAACTGCAGATGCTCGTGATACTCACTGTTAAGCGGGGAGAGTGCTGCGCATCTGGCGCCATGTGGCTCGAGCAGGTGTCACTGACCTGTGGGCTGTCAGGCAGGATGGCTTGAGAGTCAAAAACCCTAAAAAATAGCGGTTTTGGTCTAGTTGAAAAAGGATTTATTGTGAATCCTCTACAAAGGGGCATAAAAACTTGAAGTACCATCACTGTAAAGTTGTCGTGCTGTGGCTCAAGCAAAGCGTCATAGGATGTGATGCACGATATTGGATTGCACTTGGCGCTTGAAGTTTTGTTGGTGTTTTCTATGCTTTGACTGCTTCGCTAAATGTGTCATCAACATCACTGACTACCTAGAAGGTTTCATTCATAAACATGTGGATGCTAATTTCTTGTACATATTGTACTGCATGTAATGATGGTGATGGCTGATGTTGTTGTTGCTACTATTATGGTGGTTGTAAGGTCTACTCCGAACCTTACAGCAATGGTGTTTACCTCGTGCTCGAGTCATCGCTATTGTGGCTGCTATTGGCGCCGGTATGGAAGAAAATAGAGTTATCGATATAGAAGGAATGTGTATAAATGCCACTTGTGTTGGGGCTTTTGGTCCATGTCCTGCTCACACCATAGTGTATCATGATTTGTGGTCTTGTTTGCATGAAGAAATGATTAACATCTCCAATGAAAATCTTGTGCCTATGTCTTGTTCACTCAAGTAATGAGTGGACACAAATTGACGCACTGTGGGCCATGAATGTAATGAGAGACACATGCACAAAAAATGGAGGCCTGTACCAGAAACTATCAAGACTCAAGAGCCTCAACACCCATCTGCTCCAACAACCCAGCATGATGATGGAGGAGCTTCAGGTGTCTTGTGTGCATGAAACATTGATCACCAAGAGAAGTTTACAACTATGGATTTGTCCAGCACTTGACGAGTTGTTTTTTCTCAGGAACTCCAAGGAACCGATTGTCGTAACGTGGCTCACGAGTTTGGAGGTGTAACGACTGCTGGTGGGGTCAACATCGACAGAAAGGAAAATTAACCTTGTAGTCTCACTTTTGCGCGCCATGACTTTGAGTTGGTGGTCTGATCTAAAGACCATCCAATGTCACCAGGAGACCAGCCAAGTCAAGGGCTCATGTGACCGATCTCACATCATTGACCACAAGCGTACTACTTCTCAAGCAAGTTAATCCAACGTGGCACAACTCTCTCACGCCACCGGAATCATGAAGTGACTTTGCAAGTGCTACTCTCCCTCGTTTTGGGAAGTTGAACAAGAAGTTTGATGCATGGTACGGACTCCAACGTCTGCATCAGCAATCCGATGTGGCAGATTACACTTGGTGTTTTAACGTAATCATCACCAACCGTGACCTCGCCCCCCAAAAATGATGTTTCCACAACAACGGCCTCAAGCGAGATGTTTGGTGAGAGATCATCATTTTTTGCATCCAAGACAGCTTTTCCTCAGTAATTGCAGAAGTTGATCACATCGGGAGTGCTGAATACAACGCTCGGATGGAGACCCCAAAGCCACAACTCTTATCGTTGCGGATGAAAAGCGCAGTCAACGAAAGCCCTATCTTCGATGGTGATTGACGCTGTTTATCAACGTGATCAGGTCATACCTTGGCGAAAATGGCATCTATAAACCATAGGGAGGGAAACCACGTAAAAAGAATGAGGAGTCAGAAAATGGCAAAGGGCAAGAGTACACGGCGAGGCTCCAGTCCGGTCCAAAAAACCTGTGCCAATCGATCGCCCATGTGTGTGGCTCACATCACCGCAAATGATGGTTCCTCGGATCTCAAAGTTCAACAAGGGGTTGCGATGACGACCAACCGATGATACTGCTACGCGTACAACCGAGGGGCAAGAGTCACAAAATGATACCGACAATACTGGATAGAGGAGCTTCTTACAGCTTTATCAGCAACATCATGGTTCGGAAGATGGGCTTGCAGACTGAACTCAGAATGTTTGAACAGTCGACGTAGGACTATAGATCGCCGACTTCACAAATCACTATGACTACAAATAAAAGACCTGCACGATGTAACGGTCTAGAGGATTTGCACAATGAGCGACCAAAAGACGCCCTCAGGAGAGATTTCTTGTATCAAAACAATCCGTAGGTGGACTGGAGCAGTGGATCGGTCTGTATCAACATCTTTGGCAGAACAAGAAGACTGCATGTGGTCGAGCGACCCATGATGCAACAATGACTATGGGAAGCAGGAGAGGAAGTTGCAGTAGCCAAAAAGCGCATACCGATACATCTGGACATGGCCAAGTAGTACCTGAAACGCAAAGCGGTAATGAGTTGACCAAAATGAAGAAACAACTGAACGAGATACTCGGCCATGGCTTCTTTAGAACCTCAACGTCACCGTATGCAACACTGGTATTTTCATGAAAATGAAAACCGGAGAGATGTGGATGTGCGTGGATTACCGAGTGTTGAACGACATCACCATGAGAAACCGGTACCCTCTTTTGTGAGCAGATAAACGTTTTGACCGACACCGTGGGGCCCGGATCTTCAGTAAAATTGACCTACGCAATGGCTATGATCAGACCTACATATCTGAAGAGGACGTGGAGAACACGATATTCCACATCAAACATGGACACTTCGAGTACACGGCCATGCTCTCGTACTCACAAATTTCTCACAATACATATGGCTACGATGAGCATATTTTGGCCATACTTCGACAACTTTGTTGTTGTGTATCTTGATGTCATCTTTGTGTAAATCCGTAGCCCAGAGGAGCACAATGACCATCTTAAAAAATTCTCAAAAACTTACAAGGAGATAATTGTTTTTGAAAGCTTTTGAAGTGTGGCTTCGGTCGTTGTTCGATGTTTTGGAGCCATATCCTCGATGGCGGGCAAATCACCATGGACCCAAAAACGGTGGAGAAGGCCGTTGATTGGGCATTGCTGACACATTTTAAAGACTTCCATTATTTTTGGGCTTGTGCAACTGCTACCATGGGTTGGTGAAGGACTACGCTCGAGTGTCAACACCTCTCTTCGATGTCACTAAGAAGATAACAGAGTGGAAGTAGGGGGACGACAAACAAGAAGCGTTCAACAACTTTTGGAACTATGATGACCTCAGTACTAGTCTTCCGATTGGCAGATCCAACAGTGGACTACATGGTGGCTACCAACGCGTCCAATCGAGCCGTTCTCCTTCGAGACAATGGTTGTGGGAAACAATCAGTCGCGTACATATGTGGGCCAAAACTCAACTAGGTTATGCACAAGAAAGGAATACCTTAAGTTGTGCATGTGCTCAATACATGGCAATACTACCTAGAATGTCCATGATGCATTGTCCGCACTTACCATCACACCTTGAAAAATCTAAAGAATGAGCCAGATATGATCCACTGACAAACTCGATGAATGGAGTTCCTTGAGTCCACCTTTGACTACGACAGTGAGTACCAGCCTAAGGAAAACTAATCCGGTGGATGCTTTGAGTTGGCAACCAGATTTTATGGCCGAGATCAATACAATGCTTGTTGAACAAGACCCATACCTTGCGAGACTATTCGTACAAGATTACAAGGAATTCAACGAGTACAAGAAGACCAAGTTCCGGTTCAACAACCCCTACTAGCGATGATGATTGACTCGCCAAATCGACATGCCACCAAACAAGGAGCTGCGAACAATGCTATTGGAAGAATACCACAACACTGGTCCATGTGGACATTCCGATGAGGATAAGACACTCAAGAAGCTTGTAGAATAATACTGGTGGGACAAGTCGCATATCGATGTACCAAACTCTTGCAAATTGTATGACACTTGTCAGAGGCAAAAATCTCGTTGGACGAGGCCACCTGGTCTACTCCTAGCCTTACCTGCTATGACATGATCGTGGGTCGACATCAGCATGGACTTTGTGACGGGACTGCCCGCCACTCCCGAGGGATATGATGCCATCCTCTGGGTGGTAGGAAAACTTCCAAAAATGCCCCATTTCATCCAGTGGACAACCAATGTTTTCGACAAAGGAACAGTGCGGTTGTTCCTAAATCAGATCGTACAGCTACACGGAGTGCCATGTACCATCATCAGTGAGAGAGACGGTCACTTCACTAGCCGTTTTTTGTACAATCTGATGACGAGTTACGGCAGTCAGATCTGGCTATCAACATCGCTTCATCCTCAAACTGTCTGAAAAATAAGGCAAACCAATCAGACACTTGAGCAGTTGCTCCACACATTACATGAGCCGCACATCACCAATTGGGCAGCCAAGGTGCCAACCACCAAAACCGCATACAGCTCCACCATTTCCACCGTAACTGGTAAGATCCCTTTCAAAGTGGCATACGGTAAACTTCCCGCCACGCCGACCAGATTACAAAGATAGAGCAATATCCTTGTGGTTGATATCCACCGCGGGGACTTTGCAAGCATTTCGAAGGAAGTACGGCAGGCCCTCATGAAGACTCAACCAGTTATGCAGCAAGCTCTTGACCAACATCGAAGCAATGACGTATTTAGGGCTGGCGATTGCGTCCTCCTCAGCTTAGTGAATATCAAACTACGAGACCATTCGAGATCAAGTGAATGCAAACCCCTGTCGTCACCTGACTTTGCCTCCTTGACAGCATGATGATCCATCCTGTTGTCCGGATCAACAAGCTCATGCACTAAGACCCCAGTACAAACTTCCCCAACATAGACGTTGCACCTCCACCTCTTGTACAAGTGGACGGAGATACGGAGTATGTGAGTGAGGACATCCTTGGACATCAACACTGTGGAAAGTGATCGAGTATCTGGTTAATTGGCATGGCTACAACGGAGTGCATAACAGGTGGGAGCCTTACAAAAACCTCCAAGACGTCGATCACCTGATCAAAGGCTACTACCGTTGCCACCGGCCTATGCCTGCAAACGCGTAGGGACGTCGCAGCTAGAAGGGAGATGGGAAGTGTTTCGTCCCTGATGCAGATGAGTCCTTAAACTCCATGAATCTGCATTTTTTTCATTACATTCATGCGTCGATCTCCGGATTTTAACGCTGTTCGACCGAAAGTATTTTGGCCATCTGCCCCGACCTTAGGTGCTCCGTTTGAGAAGTTTTCGACAACTTTGACCACCCTCCAAAAAGGTCAACAGAAATGTTGCAAACTACATCAATTTTTTTATATGTTTTTTTGGTTGACTACTCAACGGTACTAGACTTCTATGAAGAATAGCCTCAATATTCTCAAAGCCCCCTGACTTCTCGGTGTAGCTTCTCAAAGCAGCCATTCACGACACGACCTTGCACGCGTCGCTTGGCATGAGTGCAAGGAACCAACATATGCCTCATTCTCATTCTCGGCGTTGTATTCATGTGCTTGACTCACTCAAAAGTTGTTATCGAAGTACACATACTGATTAATACAAGTCATCCGTTCATGCCAAATCATTGAATCCTCTTTTATTTCCACCTCATCCCTGTAAACCACTTACATCCAACACGACGTAATAACATGAGCATAAAATGATGGAGTATGCCATAATTCAATCAATGCAATGTAGAGTAGAATCAATGTTGTAGTATGTATAGGTATAGGTTGAAACACATGGTTCATTTTGGAAGAAGCAATGAGTACTACAAAATTGCCATTGGAGGAAAAGAAATCACCCATTTACCACTTTGCAAGAATCGACCTCCCACAAAAGTGATTAGAAACCTGTTAAGTATGCTAGGAAGGACTCAAGACATCACCAAAGATTCTTATATCTCTTTGTGCCTAGTGTAAGAAAATGAAGCAACACATATTCCAGAACCTGAAATATCCTAATGAGGCATCTTGTCATCATCCACTAAATCAGAAAAATGATAAGTTGTGTCCAAGTATTTCCACAAGTAAATTAAGACTGCTCTTGAGCCTCATCATATGGGTGTGTGTAATTTCATACAATTTCATGAAAAAATGCTAGCACCACCTTTTTTCCCTCTGTGAAGAGATTGAGGTCGTTGTTGCTACACTAACCATCTTTGAATCTTACTCCCGAGAATTCTCATGTGCCACACAACGATTCTTCTCATGTGAATCGTGGTACCGTTTTTAGCATGCTCTACACATGATGATTTTGAACATCAACCCATTTTTATTCTCTACATCATGGAGTAATCATGAGGCCGGATGCACTGGCAGGCCATCCCAAAGTCTAGCATATGCATCACTTGTGTACTTGAGCTCGTGCATGCTAGTGCTGTAGGTCCCTTCCTGTTTTTCTCTTTCCTCGTGACCTTAGTTGCTATGTACTTTCCATCACATGATAGAGTTAGATCTCTTCTCGTTGCCAAAACCTTGGCTCACGGTTGAGGCTTGGCTTGCCTATGCACTGCGCACTTCTAAGTCCAAGCGGAACACAGGAGCATTTAGTGTGCAACACTCGTAGCTTTCTTGAGTACCAAAAGGTTTGTGGGAGCATGCGGTTACCTACATATTCCAACAGAATGCAATCTTAGGATATTGGAATCATACCATTGTAAAGGTCTTATGACTCACCCTGATCATTACAGTCTCTCCTCCAAATTTGTATTTGTTGGCATGGTCCACATGAGGTGATTTCAGAAAATTGGGCCCCACATGGTCATCTTCCTCATCGTGTTATGCTCTTCAAAAACATCCTATGATGAGGCAGGTGACCATGCTCATGCTTTACTCGTGTATGGATCTATCTTGTGTAAATGTGTGTGTGTGTGTGTGTGTGTGTGTGTGTGTGTGTGTGTGTGTGTGTGTGTGTGTGTGTGTGTGTGTGTGTGTGTGTGTGTGTGTGTGTGCGTGTGTGGTTCCTTCAAACTAGCATAATGGAAGATTTCCCCCTCATAGACGCACATATGCCTTTGTTTGTTTGTCTTAAAATTATTAGCCTTTTGGTCTTGCAATTCTTAGCATTGTT
>SZWC01006651.1:81929-92687 GCA_023375785.1 Penium margaritaceum
GAGAGAGAGAGGGAGAGAGAGAGAGAGGTGGAGGGGAGAGAGATAGAGATAGAGAGAGAGAGAGAGAGAGAGAGAGAGAGAGGAAGAGAGAGAGAGGGAGAGAGAGAGAGAGGTGGAGGGGAGAGAGATAGAGATAGAGAGAGAGAGAGAGAGAGAGAGAGAGAGAGGGAGAGAGAGAGAGAGAGAAGGTGAGGAAGAGGGAGAAAAAAAGGGAGAGGGCGAGGGAGGGGGTGAGGGTGAGGGAGAGGGAGAGGGAGAGAAGGACATGTATGTCCAAAGGTGTTCAATTCACACACAAGATTTCTACTACATTCCTTTGGTGCACTCCCATTGAGCAACCGCACTGAAGTGCATTATTATAATGTTTGTACACACGCAGTGCATAATTTGCGTATGTTTCCATTGAGGACGGGTGGAAATGACTGCTATGCACTAGCCCCATGTAGTGAACCCTCCCCCCCTCTTTTATGAGTGTGGATCCAAAATTCCACATAGCACAAAATCACGCACTGATTGCATGATCAGTGCATTTAAATGTGGGAAACGAGCACACTGTCCTCATGCACTAGCTCCACACACTTTAACCCTACATAAGAGTGGGAGAAAACACCCAAACAAGACAAAATCACGCACTCAGTGCCTGATCAGTGTATAGATAACAAGCGCACTGTCCTCATACACTAACTTCACACACTAGACCCCGCCACACTAGTCGAGGTGTAATGTTCCATTTGAGATAAAGTCACGCACAGGATGCCTGGTCAGTGTGTTTATATGCATTGGCATGGGAATCTGATGTTCCACATTAGAAAAATTCACACACCGAGTGCATTTTCAGTGTATTTTTACTTGGGAAACGAGCGCACTGTCATCATGCACTAGCCCCACGCAATTAACCCTCCCATGGGGGTGGGGATAAAAGCTTTCATACAAGATGAAATCACGCACTGAGTGCGTGATCTGTGTATTCTTGAATGGAGAATGAGCGCACTGCTATCATACACTATCCCCACACACTGGAACCCCCAAGTGAGGTGGAGATCCAGCGTTCCATGGAATATGAAATCATATACTGAGTGCGTGATCGGTGTATTATTCTATGGGAAACGAATACACCACCCTCATGCACTAGCCCCATGCACTGGAATCCCTCATGTGAGTGGGGAACAAAGGTCCCATACAAGACAAGACCATGCATTGAGTGCAAGATCAATGTACCTATGTATATAGAGCGAGTGCACGACCATCATACACTAGCTCCACGCATTGGACGCCCCTCGAGGAGTGGGGGTCCAGTATTCCATATGAGACAAAATCACACACTTGGTTCGTGATCCATGTACTTTTTATGTAGGAAACGGGTGCAGCATCTCAGACAGTACCCCAACACACAGGAACCCCCATAAGAGAGGGATCTAAGGTTCCACACAAGAAAAAGTTATGCACTGAGTGCATGGTCAATGTATTTTTCTTTGGAGAGCAAGAGCACTCTCCTTATACACTAGCCTCACACACTGTACCTCCTATGCAAGTGGGAATCGACGATCTATATGAGACGAATTCATGTGCTATGTGCATGATCCGTGTATTTTCATGTGGACAACAAGCGCACTGCCCTCATACACTGCACCCACCCATCCAGAGGGGTGGGAATGCCACGTTCCATACAAGACAAAATCACATACTGACTGCGTGATCAGTGTGTTTATGTGGGAACTGAGCGCACTGCCATCATGCACTAGCCCCACGCAGTGGATCCCCCCATAGGAGTGAGGGTCAGAGGTTCCATGAAACAAAACATCAAGCATCAAGTGCGTGATCATCGTATAGTTACATGGAGAACAAGCGCACTCCAGTAATACACTACCCCCCACGCACTGGACCCCATCCCATAGGGGTAGGGGTCCATCATTCCATGTAGGAAAAAATCATGCAATGAGAGGGGTCAAATTCTCTATATTGGACGAAATCACACACCACAGGGACACATAGAAAAGCCAGGATGTAAAGAGCTCTCCTACCCCCGACAAGGGGAAAGGGAGGGAGAGGAAAGGAGGGAGGCAGAGGGAGGAAGAAAGGGAGAGGGAGAAGCAGGAGGAGAGGTAGGGAGGGAGAGGTAGGGATAGTTACGGGGATGGTAATTTCATCATGGAAGGAAACAAGGTCATGATGATACTGAGTTCCTTCTTGCCGACACAGAAAACAGCTGGTTTGGCAAGGCTTAGTGGCCAAGATCTTTATCCCTAGGAGTAGACGGACTCCAGCATTTGAAACTTGAGAAATGAATGATAGGTTTCTCATGCAAGGCAAAACTGTTCATTCACATGGCTAGATGAATGATAGAGACAGTCTCACCTCAAGGAAAAAAGTCAAGTTTCAATGGCAAAACATCTCTTGCTAATAAAATGATGAACATGATGGTTTTCACTGTTGCGAGAAAGAGAGAGAGAGAGAGAGAGAGAGAGAGAGAGAGAGAGAGAGAGAGAGAGAGAGAGAGAGAGAGAGAGAGAGAGAGAGAGAGAGAGAGAGGGAGAGAGAGAGAGAGAGAGAGAGAGAGAGAGAGAAAGAGAGAGAGAGAGAGAGAGAGAGAGAGAGGGCCAAGTCGAGTAGTCCCACGGGTTCTTGTGAAAAGCGTAGTCAGACATGACACCACACTAAAAGCTCAGCTCATCCATGATGGGCCGTGGTCATGCCAAATGCACATCTGAGCAGTTTGTGGCTTGTGATAGATCCACACTATGCTTCCACTTGTTGCCCACTTCCAAACACTAGGGAGCATCAGTTACCTCGGTGTGGTCGTGCTTGGAGCTATTCAAAAATGCTCAATTGTGATAAGAAATCCTCCAGCGATGCCATTCTTTGTTGCTACTATTTCTTCTATTACCACGCTTGCCTCCACCTGTCTCTCCCAATCTCCTTGTGCCGTAGGAATGTAAGGCTCCAACAAGAATTTCACCTTTTCATGGATGGTTTATGCATTCATTTTTCATCCAGGCACAAGGCTTATGAAACGATTCCACCTGAATCTGGAGAGTGTAACATACTTGTGGAAAGAGGAAAGCTTGCGTAGGTAATGCATGAGTTTGAGCTGCCCCTTGCTCACTACTCCCTTGGTTTCTTTTGTAACTTTCCAAGTTAACCAATAACTTGTGGTAGTCTATAATGAAGCGGTGGATGTTTGGGTACTGATCTCCTGCTATCTCCTTGCTGACCTGAAAGAAGGGCATCAAGTCTAGAAAGAGGGTCACAATGTTCATTGTCTATTTTTCATCCATACTCAAGGCTCAATCTCATGAAGCAGAAGAATATCTTTCATCCTCTTTGTATACGTGAAAGATGTGAAGGTACATGGCCGTAGCATATCCTTATGTACTGTCATACCAAGTCACCACATCCAATGTCTATGCATCTTTCAACCCCTCCATCATCATCATCCACAATGTATGTGTAATCCGTCATATCTTTGTGATTACCACCACAGTCATTCATCCCTATGAATCGGAGGTCACCTCTAGCTCAAGGATGATTTTCATGGCCATATTCAAGATGTAGCAAAAGCAAAAAGATTTTTTTTTGCACAAACTACTTTAGCGACATCTTCCACAGATTACGAGTCATGACACTGTTGTTTCTCACTTTATCCAATGTCAAGCATGAGTGCAGTCCTTACTCCTCAAGCAAGATCTTTCATAGTAGCTCTGCCAAGTTCTTCCCCATGCGCTTGCTATCAACCTTGATGAGGTCGAGGTAGTTACTTTGGATGGCGTATCTGTCATTCAACCTGTGATATCGTATTGTGCCCAATCCAGAGGTCGAGTGTAAGGTCCATTCATCTCTCCAGTTCCATCATCTTCTTTTTCACCTCCTCTTTGTACTGCTTGAATTTAGCCTCTACCTCCTCATTCTTCTTCTTCTTCTTCTTCTTCTTCTTCTTCTTCTTCTGGTTTGGAAAATTTTCTGTTGGTGTGTGTGGCTTCCTCCCGTCACAAGCGACGGCCAGGAAAGCAGTGGTACAGGAGAGCGCGACGACATGATCCCCAATTGGGACCTGGTAGGCACCTGTGCACCGGCAGGTGGTGGACCACCCACTCAGAGCTGACTGACGACTGCCATGGCGTCGTGGATGCTATCTCAGACGTCTTGCAGTTTTTCTGCAGCCTATTCTTGATGTGGAAGTAGCTGGCGCCGGAACACTGATGAGTGGTGGCTCCATCCACCAGCAACTGCCAGAGAGCTGCCACGATGCCGTGGGTTCTTGCCGGGGTGCTTTGCGGTTTTTCTGTAGACGCTAGAGTTTTCTCAGTGGACTGGCTCTTGAGCCCGATTTGCATGTTTTGCATTGTCTTTCCACCCATCGGTGCCGGACTTATGCGTGTGATCAGTCGTAGTGTCAGGCTCAAGATTTTGCATCTCTAGGTTCAGACGGCGTATCGTTCTGATTTGTCTGCGCAGAGTTACGACCAAAACAGTGTTTTTGGGCCGTTTTTAGGACAGACCTCGCACTGCCGCGTGCGACACCCATCGTGCGCCGCGGCAGGTATTTATGCTGTGGACTTGTCATTTGTTATCTCGCTCTGCATGTGTTTATTAATGGAAGCACATTTGACATTGAGTCGTGTCGTCTAGCCAAACCCTTGCCGTTTCGCATCCGACCTGTGTTGACGCCGCGAGCTGACTGAGCGCTGACGCCCAGTCAGTGGCAAGCGTGCTAGGAAGCTTCCTAAAATCTTCTCATGGTATCAGAGTTGTGAGACAGTTCTCGCCGAGTTCCGCAGCAGAGACGCAACAGAGCAACAACAGTGAGCGTCACCGCTGCAGCCGATCCACTAGGACCTGTCGACGTCACCCGACTTCTGGCGACGTCACCCACCTTCAGCATGTGAGAGTGCATCAGCAGGTGACAACTGCAGCAGGCGGCAGCTGCTAGCAGCTGCCGGCATTGGTGCTAGCAAAGGAAACATCAGGGCGCAGCCACAGCAGCTGGCGGCAGGCAGTAGTAGTAGCAATGCCAGGTAGCAGCAACGCGCAGCAGTAGCAGTGCACAGCAAGAGCAGCGCGTAGGAGCGCTGCGCAGCAGTATCAGGCGGTGGCGGGCAGCAGTAGCATTGAGCTCCAGGAGCAGATGCAATAGCTTCAGTGTAGCAAAGTAGCAGCAAAGTAGCAGCGCCCGGCGGCAACAACGCAAAGCAACCGTAGCGCATAACAACAACACTAACAACACGTAGCTACGTTGCAGCACAGCAGCAGCTTACAGCCGCTGCCACAGCTGCACAAGCATCTACACAGCTGCCGCTGTAGGCGCCGGCACGGCAGTAGCAATGGCGAGCAGCCGCATAAAAAGCGGCGGCGGCAAACAGTTGTAGCAGCAGCGGCGGCGACAAGCAACTACAGCACAAGTGACAGCAGGCAGCAGGCGGTAGTGAGCAACAGCAACATCAGTAGCTGCAAGCAAGTGTAGTAGCAGCAGCGGCGTGCAACAGGTGTAGCGGCAGCAGCAGCAGCAGTGGCGGCGCCGGCGAGCAGTTGCTCACGCAGGTTACGACTACAGCAACAGCCCGCGCAGCAGTGGCAGTTGCAGCAGCAGCAACCATTGCGGCTGCTTGCTCGCCCCGCGAAGCTGCGTCGTAACTTCATGATTCGAGCAAGCAGCGCGAGGCTGCTTGCTCACAGCAAGCGAGCTTGCCGAGCGGGCTCGCTTGACGGGCTCGTTCGAGGCGAGGCTCGAGCTTGCACATCCAAAGAAAAGAGAGGGGGGAGGGGGAGAGCACAGGGGGAGGTCCTCAAGGGGACATCCCGGAACAACCCCAAAAGGAGTACCCGAGGAGGTGATGCTGAAAAGAAAGAAAGAAAAGAAAAAGAAGAGTTTTCGTGTTTCTTTTGTTTATTTGTCATTTTATAATGGCTTGAGGCCACTACCGTCGGCTGACGACGGGAACCGCTGTAGCAGCAGCCGTCGCGAGAGTTGCAACAACAGTAGCAGCAATGAAGGTGGCTTGAGGCTACAGTCGTCCGTTGACGACGGCAACCGGTGTAGCATTAGTGACACCGAAGGCGACTTGAGGTCACACGTTACGATAGTTGCACCACCGCCACCCGATGCAACATTTTAGCAACACACTACGGCAGAGGTTGTCGTTGTGACTGACGAATTCGCAGCCCGTCCGAGAGACGTTGCTGCATTTGTATCCCTCCACGTGGTGCTTTGCACCACCGGGGTTGAGTGTGTGAGATTGTTACCTACGCTCAGCTCTCGACATGAGCTACCCAATGTGGCCATGGGCGTTGCCTTCGCCGTGGTCTTTGCCTGAGCCTCAGCCGTGGCAGCCGCCATACGCACAGTGGTCGATGCAGCCGTGGCACGAGTCCCACGGCTCCCACGCCCCTCGGTGAGAGCAAACGTCCGTGTGTGCGACATGGAGGATGTAGAGCAAGCTGCGGACCTCCGACACCTCGCTGCCCTGACCGGTGTTGCTGACACCACGGCGGTTCCAGCCAAGGACACAACTACTCTCGTACGAGCTACAATTCCTGTGCCCGAGCGCCTATGCTCCGCGGTCGATGAGCAGGAGGCAGTGGTGGCTCAAGCGGAGGCGCACGTGCAGAGTCTCATAGTCGAGCTCCGGGAGGCCAGCAGCCGCTATTACACCGTGGATGTTCCAGCTCGACGGGTTGTCGAGGAGTGTGTGGAGGATGTACACATGCATCTCGAGGCAGCTGAGGGGTCTCTACAGGATGCACGTCTGGGACAGGTGGACCTCCAGCAGCAGGTGGATGATGGGCTGCAAACCAAGGGTCACGAGGAGCACCACTGTATTGACCACACCTTTGATGACCACGATGTCGCCTCGGATGCAGTTGTACCTACACATGACGACGTCTAGCCAGTAAGCTGACGGCAGAGTGACAGGTGTGTCACAAGCAGCAGGTGCCTTCACAGCAGTTGTTCCTACAGCCCCAAACAACTTATGTGGTGACTCATTGTCTTGCGCTCCCGCTCTACCAGCACCTCGTGGCCCGACGGTACTTGAGTTGACGAATGACGTAGAGGACGTTGACTTGTGCGACGAGCAGGCGCAACTTCACTCCTTCCTACGGGGTGAGACCGCGAGTCTACAGGAGATTCTGGCTTGTGCCGACGCGCACACTATCGAGGTCCACCATCAGATTCGTTCCTCGACTGACCGTCTACATGCCGTAGACGTAGCCAGCCGGTCGGCTACGGCGTCAGAGCTTGTCGAGCTCCACACGCGCCTCGATGCCGCGGAGGCCGCGAGGCGATATGCAACTCAGCAGTTGGAGGCCATACAACAGGCGATTGTTTTGGAGGAGGCCCTTAGCGTTACACCAGTCACATCAGTGACGACTACGACAGCGACGACGATGACAGCGACGACGACGACAGCGACGATGCAACTCCGGAGTGAGGCTCTGTGCGAGCACATCCCACCAACATCGTTGTCACCCTTGCTATTGTTGTGTAGGGGTATGAAGCCATGGGGGAGCCGTGCTCCCTCCTCACGGATTGTGTTGGGAGCAGCCATCAGCTTTGCTCGTACTGTGAGCCTCTCCAGCCCAGGGGGAGTGTTGGTGTGTGGGCTTTGGCCTGACACCCGTTGAGGACAGCAAGGTTACTTGGGGTGTGGCACGATGCTATGGTCGAGGTTATGCTGGTCGAGACCCACGCACGTGGTGAGTTATACCGGTGTGACGTGGAGACCCATTGCCTCCATGTGTTATGTATGATCCATGCAAGGTTATGCTGGTCGAGACCCGCGCACCTGGTGAGTTCTACCGATGTGACGTGGAAGCCCATTGCCTACATGTGTCATTTATGATCCATGCATAATGTGGTCGAGACCCGGATACCCAGAGACATTTTCCGCGGTCAAGAGGAGACCTTGTTTCTCTATCTCTCTTGCATGATGTTTGACACGTAGGTGTGTGTGATTGACTTCGTGCATGGTCGAGACCCGGGCACTTGGTGGGATGCACCATTTTCACGAGGAGACCCTGTGATGTGGTATGCTTGATGAGTGCTCGCTATGATTGGTTGCCTGAGCCATCATCTCTTGCCTTCGCTCAGACATCGTTATGTTGACAGTTGTGTCAGCCAGGGGGAGTGTTGGTGTGTGTGGCTTCCACCCGTCACGAGCGACGGCCAGGAGAGCAGTGGTACTATAGAGCACGACGACTTGGTCCCCGATGCGGACCCAGGAGGCACCGGTGCGTCGCCAGGTGGTGGACCTCGCTCTCGGAGCTGACCGACGACTGCCCTGGCGTCGCGGATGCTGTCTCAGACCTCTTGCAATTTTTCTGTAGCGTATGCTTGATGCGGACGTAGCTGACGCCGGAGCACCGACGAGTGGTGGCTCCATCCACTAGCAGCTGCCAGAGAGCTGCCATGACGCCGTGGGTGCTTGCCGGGGTGCTTTACGGTTTTTCTGCAAACGATAGAGTTTTCTCGGTGGACTGGCTCTTGAGCCCGATTTGCATGTTTTGCATTGTCTTTCCACCAATTGGTGCCGGACTTATGCATGTGACCAGTCGTAGTGTCAGGCTCAAGATTCTGCATCTCTAGGTTCAGACGGCGTAGCATTCTGATTTGTTTGCGCAGAGTTACGGCCAAAACATTGTTTTTGGGCCGTTTTTAGGACAGACCTTGCACTGTCGCGTGCGACACCCGTCGTGCGCTGTCAACCTTGATGAGGTCGAGGTAGTTGCTTTGGATGGCGTGTCTGTCATTCAACCTGTGATATCCTATTGTGCCCAATCCAGAGGTCGAGTGTAAGGTACATTTAGCTCTCCAGCTCCATCATCTTCTTTTTCACCTCCTCTTTGTACTGCTTGAATTTAGTCTCTACCTCCTCATTCTTCTTCTTCTTCTTCTTCTTCTTCTTCTTCTTCTTCTTCTCCTGGTTTGGAGATTTTACAACCAAGTTGCACTCCACAAACATGAACAAATACTCCGACATTTTCACCACCATGAAGCTGAGTTTTGCACGCCAAAAATGAATGGAAGCATTCACTCTCTCCGGGGAAAAAGGTGGATGTCCTGTTATGAAGGATCAATGATAGGATAATGCATGTTCTTCCTGACATGAAGGCCTGGGTAGCCATAACTGCCCTTTGGGAACTTCCTCCAAAAGATTTTATTGGCCTGTAGAATGTTCTAATGTCGACCCTTTTTTTTGTCCCACCATACCATGCATGAACATGATCCTTGTAACCGAAGCATTCCTTGCATTCTTTCCACTGAGGATGGTCACAGACGAACATGCTCACAGCATGTGCTGCCGTTTTATTCCACCTCAGCTCCGATCTAACCTCTATGAGCTTCTCATTGAATGCGCCACTTTATTCCGCCATAACTGGCTGTCCATTCTCAACATGCAAAAGCCACATCGAGTCCATACCGAAGTGTTTCACCCTTTCTATGCCTTGCCTAGTCTTCCTAGCCTGTGCTTCCTTTTCTTCCTGTTGCTATTCCCCTGTCGTTGCACCTGATATCACTCCTCTCCCCTCTTGTTTCACTCAAACGGCGACAGCTAGGAGCACCGGTTGTACGAAAGGAATGGACACCATGTGACAATTTGAATTCGACGGAATGAAACAACAAAAAATTATTAGTCTAATTTTGTTGAACACCATAACGTACTCACTTTCAACAACTAGAAAAACAATTAATGTCAATATTAAAGATCAGGGGGACTATGTTCCTGATTTGCGGACACCTCACCCGGATATGTGGAGGGGGTTCAGATTCCTTCTGATTTAGTTTTCAGGTTACCACGGACAATCACGGCCGTCGCCCACCCACCATTGTCTTGACATGTCATGGTGCTTCTTGCAAAGCCTGTTATGCTTCTCTACATATCTTTGCAAACACTCCACCATTCATCGTGCCACAACTTGCATTGAGTTGGTAACATCACGCTCTGTTATTGTCTAATACAGAGCACTTGCACTTCATTCATGGGAGGAGGCAAGGAAGAAGGGAGGGAGGGAGGGAGGGCGGTGTTGTAATGTGAGTTGTTCCCGTCTGTTTGTGCAGCTTACTGTGACCACTCGGTCGTGTCTATGCTCGTGCAAATCCCTCATGCGGACCTAGCTGGCGTCGGAGGACATACAAGTGGTGGCTCTACCCACCCACGACTGCTAGACGGCTGTCACAGCGTCCCTGGTGCTTGCTGAGGGGTCTACATGTTTTTTTTTTTGTAGTTGCTTGAGTTTTCTCGGTGAACTAGGTCTTAAGCCCGACTTGCATGTTTACATTGTGTGTCCATTGATGGATGGCGGAGCTGTGCGTGTGACCAGTTGTAGCGTCCGCTTCGAGATTCTACATCTCTACGTTAAGACGGTGTAGCGTTTGGATGTCTGCGCGCAGAGTTACAACCAAAGCAGTGGTTTTTGGCCAGTTCTATGACAAATTGACACTGCTGTGTGCATCGCCCGCTGTGCACCGCGGTATGAATTTATGTTGTGTGCTTGTCAATTGTCATCTCCCTCTGCATTACTAAGTTGTTGGAGCTTATGAGACTTTGCGCGTCTCCCTAGCTTGACCCATGTTATTCTTTGCATCTGCTTGCTTGCTAGTGCGCCAGTTGATTGGACAGTGTCGCCACATCAGTAGCAGCAAGGCTAGGAAGCTTTGTAGCAAGAGGGAGGGAGAACAGGGAGGGACGGAGGATGGAAGAGAGACAGAAGGAGGGAGGGAGCGAGGGAGGGGGGGAAGGAGGGAGGGAGCGAGGGAGGGGAGGG
>SZWC01006652.1:0-22408 GCA_023375785.1 Penium margaritaceum
GGGGGGGGGGGGGGGGGGGGGGGGGGGGGGGGGGGGGGGTCCATTGACAACTCCCAGGCTGAAAAAGGCCTCAACAAAGATTTCCACGTCGACTAGGGTAGGGAAAACGCTACCGATTTTTTTCGGCGACGTCTTCCACCCAACGATAGTGCTAGCAGCTGCGGCACACGCTCGTTACATCCTACGGAGCAATGTCCAAGGATGCACCCACCGGAGTCGGCAGTGCCAGCTCCACCATGGATGCCGACGTTGCCGCCTCCAGTGTGGTTGGCAACACATTGAGCACGATGCAGGATGAATACTCGTCTAGCCCTGGCTTGCTGGACTTGGCCTGCACGAGCTGCGCAAGCAGCAAGCTCAGCAGGCTGAACAGACAGCCAAACAAATGGCTGAACTGGTCAAGCTGTTTCAGGATGTAGTCCAGCCACAACAACAACAACAACAACAACAGCAACAACAGTTGTAGTAGCAACATCAGTAGCAACATCAGGGATGTCAGCAGAGACTGCTCCGTGATGTATTGTGCAAGGGCAAGATGATGTTCGAGGGCGCATTTGCAACTGACATCGATACATAGTTGGGGGCGTTCGATTCTAAGCCGGGCGGCAACAGTCCAGAGTTGGACTTGGACATTAGTGATGAGAAAGGCATGCTACGCTGCGCCTCGCACAGTTGGAAAACCGGCGTCGGGCTCGCTCAACCCAGAATGCAGCATCAAGACAAAGCAGGCCTAAACGGCACTGCTAGGACAACCACATACCCAACTACCTTAGAGGAATAGATGCTCCCCATGAACCCGGGGATATGTGAGGAAATCCCATCTGCGTTGCCAAGGCAAGCTGCACTGACAGCTCTGATGATGGCAAAGCCCCCCAATTGGTTTGAGACCAATCTCCCCGCCTACCAACAGGAGGACATCTACACCACCTGGGAGCCCAGGGTTGTACCCGTTCTACACCAGCCAGCACCAGACCACTGACCCCCCACCGCTTGTGCTGCCTAAGGTCTCTTCAAGGCCAAAATGGCTGAGAACACCCTCGACTTTGACCCCTATCTTGGTGATCCCTACACTGGCATCAGGATTGACCCACATGGGGCCTGGAGGCTGGCCACCACTCTCCTTGAAAGCGTAACCATGGCAACCACATCACAATGCCTCTCGAACTTCAACTCACTGTGCCAGGGTGGACAAGAAATACTGGCCGACTACTGGCGGCAAGGAATGCGGCTGTATAGGGCCGTTGGAAAGAATGGGCCGGGTCAACTCACGGCGTACAACGCCATCAGGATTGGTGTTGGGCATGAGTACATCAAGACCTCTGACAATTCTTGACTCAAAAGTTTCCAGGAGATGGCTGACAGAGGTTTTGTTGCTGTCCTGGACCGTTGAGAATTTTCTGCACATGGCAAGAGTTGGAGCTGCAAATGATGCCCGGCATGGTGCATCAGTCACAACCATCACAGCAGTCCAGGAAGTACACACCTTCCCCCCTTCCTCTCGCGAGCAATCACAGTTGACAGCGGCAACTGCACCAAAAACTAGCAAAGCTGCGGCTGACCAAGGGAAGAAGGGGAGGAACAACATGAGGGGTGACAAGGATGGCAAGGAACAGGATACTCCAAAGGCTACCTAGGGACGAAATTGGGAGTGCTACAACTATGGAAGAGCATACCGTTACACAAAGTGCGAGCTCCCTAAGAACTGCATGAAGATTGTGTAAGGGCTGCAGAAGGCGTTTGAATATTGCGAACACGTTTCTGCACACTTCATTGCAGCCTCCACTAGAAGCTGACGTAGCCATTGTTGGCGCCAGGGACCTGTCACCTCCAGAGCAGCATCTTGCGACGCAGGACCGCAACATCGCCAAGCTCCGCAAGCTTCTGTGGCTCACCACTCAGATAGGTATAAGTGCATTGACTGAGTCGAGGGGTCCCATAGCTTGGTCTGTCAAGTCCGTGACGTGTAGTCGGGATGGAGGCAACTGGGCACAGTGCGTTATTGATTCTGTAGAGTTGTTCGTTGCACGTGGTGATGCTAATCTGTCCACTGTTTTTGCCACTGTCTGCATAGATCTTGACGACTTGTCGTGGCTTGATGAGTCATAAGCACGCGTCACTTTTACATTTCAGGAGTCATATGCTAAGCAACCTGTATCGAGTGCCTGCACTATAGGCAGTTGCTCAGTCAGTTAGCGCCTCTGTCGAGTGTGCGACGAATGCCACCTCGATCTTAGATTTGGGTGTCACCCATCACATGACATGTCGTCGCTGTGATTTTGTAGTGCTTTGTCCTGTTGGCTATGTGCGGTCTGCGCATGTAGCTGCCAAGCATGATGTTCCTGTTCATAGTGAAGGTGTGGTGCAATTCCATGGGCTGTCAGGGCCGCTCTACATTTCAAACGTGCTGTATGTGCCTGATTTAGAACTCAGCCCGGTGTCTGGACGTGACTGCGTGTGGATGGGTCTCACTGTCACTTTCACAAGTGCTTTTGCATCCACTTAGATGCTGTCAATCACCTGATCCGCACCCGACCCACTCTTGGTCTTGACATAGCGTCCTCTGAGGCGCCGCCTAAGGCTGATTTCCTACAATGTACCTAGGGCAAGATGCACCGTGCCAAGTACCCTATGTCCGACTCTCGGGCTCTAAAGCCCCTCAAGTTGATTCAATCCAATGTCCTGTGATCCCTCCCCATGGAGTTTCAGCATGACAGAGGACGACACGTCCTGAAGATTACGGACGACTTCACCCTCATGAGGTGGATCTTCAATCTGCACCTAAAAAGCTATGCTACACTTGCTGTACGCACGTGACTTGTTATGGCTTAACGTCAGTCCGGCCATACCCTCCAAAACTTTTGTTCTAATTGGGGCGGCGAGTTCATGGAGACCTAGACCGATACTCTGCCGACGTGGGGGTGTTTCACAACCTCTTCGCCCTTGGCACATTCTAGTACAAGGGCGTGTCTGAGCACTAGAACCGCACCATGAGGGATGTGGTTTGCTCAATGTGGGTGAACAGCGGCATTCCGAAAGCATTTGCCTTTGAGGGCATGGCCGACATGACTTGGGTCTGGAACCGGATCCCTCACGGTCCCCTCCCAAACACACACACACCCCGTACCAGTTGTTGTATGGGCGCGCGTGTGTGCTGGTCTCTTGCTTGCACTTGGTTCACACTAGAACAGAAAGGCTCCAGTTTCTCCCCCCCTGGCCGCATCTGCGCGTTTGTGGGTGTAAGTTTACGCTCCAAGGCCTGCCGCTTCTAGGACCCCAATTGATGGTGCATTCCAGAGGCATGCTGTTCTTTGAGTGTCTCACCTTCCATGACCTGACTGCAGGTGGAATCGTGCAATCACATTCTTCAGGATGTGGTACGGTGACTTTCATAGAGGAAGGTGGACAGAGTGATGACGATGTCCCGGTCCCCCTAGGCGCTTCTGGGCCATCCTACCCACCAGTTGCGTTGTCTAAACTACCTATGTCGTCTGTACCACCTACGTCGTCAACATCACCTATGTCATCTACGTCGCCTGTCCCGCATACGTCTCCTATGTTGACAGCGTCCTCTATGTTACCAGGGCATATATCACCTGCTACCTCACCAGTGTTACCTGCTCTAGTGTCACCGGCATAGTCTTTTGTGTCGTCTGCGTCGTCTACACCAGCTTCGTCGTCTACGTTGCTAGTCGTGTTGCTTGTGGCATCCCCATCCTCCATATCCCACGCTGACGCACTGTCGCCACTTGTGCTTCCACCGCCTGTTCCATCTGCATCGTCCCTCGAGCCCTAACGATGAGGTAAGGACGGTCGTCCCAGTCCGCGTTCTCCTCGAAGCATGCACGGTGGGACCCCGGCATGAGGGCCTTAGGCCTCAATGTGCAGGGGGTCACTGAAGTCCACCCTAATGTGGTACAAATTTAGCACTCCTTTCTCATGAGCACCGACTTGCGGCCGACTCTGCAGAGTCCACCATCACTATGGGCCCTCCATCTGTGGCCTATTCCTTGGCCACACACAATGGAGTTGCTGCGGCCCTAGACCCGAGTGTGGTGGACGTGACACTAGACCCTGGCACGCTGTATCAGGCTTTGGCTGGGCCCATTCGAAGCTTTCGCGCATAGCGTGCGAGGCTGAGCTAGTGGCCATCGATGAACATGAGTTTTTTGATCGTGTGGACCTACCTCACGGACGGAAGGCTGTTTAGGCCAAGTGGGTCTTGCGGAAGAAGATGAAGCTGGACAGCTCACTTGACCGCTGCAAAGCACGACTGACTGCGAAGGGATTCTCTCAGGTTGAAGGGATCGACTTTACTGAGACCTTTGCACCAGTTGGATGCATGACCATGGCCTTGGGCCGGCTTTTCCAAGGTGGCCCAGCATGACTTGGAGCTCCATCAGATGGACATCAACAACGCGTTCCTAGATGGAGCTAGACAAAGAGATCTACATGCTCCAGCCCTCAAGGTTTGAGAATGGCAGTGGCTGTGTGTACCGGCTGCAGAAGGCCCTGTATGGCCTGAAGCAGTCGCCTCGATGTTGGAACAAGAGATCATCGGCAAGCTGCGAGTCGGCTATGTCCAGAACGCGGCGGACCCATCACAATTCCGCGCAGACTCTTGCGCCACTCACGACCATCCTGGTCTTCGTCGACGTGGCCCGTGGTCGCATAATCCAGTCAATTCTCATTGTTGGTTTGCTCGTGGGGAGCGCTGCCTCTTTGATGCGTTCGAATGCTGAAGCTATCTCCAAGTTGTTTTTGGATTTTTGGGGGGAGTCACATCCCATGCTCCATGTGATTTGAGAAGCGAGTGGTCTTAGGGCAAGGAGGGACTGTCCCTCACACACTCTCGAGCTCTTTGATCCTGGACTGTTCTAGGACCCCCATTACGGTAGAGAAAAATGCAATTCTAGTAGGGTTTTGAGAAGGGCTCGCAAAAACAGAAATTTTATGAAGGTGCATACAAAATCTCCAAGTTTCTACAAGGGCACGCAAAAAAGTCAACTTTTCAGAGGGGCACGAAAAATGTCAACTTTCTATAGGGGCATGCAAAACTGTCAACTTTTTGAAGGGGTAGTCCAAAATGTATACATGCAAACCTGTCATTTTCTAAAAGGGAAATGAAAAATGTGAAATGCTCGTAAAGGGCACTATGTTAGCATGCCCGGATTTGACTTTTCTTTAGCAATACGTGCACCGTTTCTGAAAGCTTCTCTTGCTCGAAAAATAGCTATACAGGATTTTCCTGAGCTTTGAATTGGAAGGCAAAAGATCCTGTACAATCAAAACTCAAACTAAAACAAGACGTATACCAGACTGAATCGCTGAGGTGCTTCACACGGTACATGTGTACATGCTGCACAAAGTGGGAGCTTCGATGTGACAAAAAAATGTTTCTTGATGACGAGGCCAAGGATTAGGGAAGGGTGAGGAATGGCGGACGAGGGAAAAAAGGTGGACATCAAATTGTTTCTTATGTCGTCTGGCCTCTCTCTCCAGTTCTCGTGATCTTGCCCTCCCACTTTCGCAATTTTTGTCCATGACCTAGTCCTCATCCTAGACCTAGTCCCTGTCCTCATCCTATACCTTGCCCTAGTCCTCGTCGCAGTCCTTGTCTTCGTCCTCAAAAAAAGGAGGACTAGGGCAATAGGACGATGACGATGGCAACATGGAGAGCAATTGTTTTTGTTTGTAGCAACCGGACAAAGAGAGGTAAAGGACACAACAACTCGTGAGAAGGGGCGGATCCCCTTCCCTCATCAAGGCCAATGGAGGACAAGGGTGAAAAGGGGTGGGTCCCCTTACCTCATCATGCTCGTTCTCTTGTCCGCTCGTCCACTCATTCTCTTTTTCTCTCAGCCCCCTCGCCCAGTTGCCTCATCATCCTCGACCTCTCCCATGACCCCCCCTCCCCCCAATCTTCGAAGGGTTTTTGTTGTGGGAGGGTCCCACACAAGGACCAAATTTGCACAACTTCACTGTCAGGGCCTATTTTTTATTGCAGTCAAAGTCTAGAGTATCTTTCATGTTCCAACGAAAAGCTAGAGCAATTCAAATATTTTTTTTTTCCAGCGAGAGAAGCTGCCGGAAACGATGGACGCATCATCATGGAATTTCAAAGTCGGGCATGCTGATGTGGCGCCCTTTCCAAACACTTGAATTTTTTTGTGCCCTTGAGAAAGTGATTGATTTGCGTTTTGACATTTTTGCGTGCCCTTCCACAAAGTTAACAGTTTTGTGTGGTTTGACAGAAAGTTGAAAGTTTTGTGTGACCCTCTATAAAGTTGACATTTTGTGTGACCTTTTAGAAATTTGAAAGTTTTCGATGCTCTCTCAGAAAATTGCCATTTTGTATGCCCTTTTCAAAACCCTGCTATAATTGCGTTTTCCTCCATCACCGTGCCACATCTGCCTGTAACAGTCACAGCAGCATCAGCAGCAGCAACATTTGCTCCATTGCTTTTTTCATCACATTAGTCTTGTGATTGCAGTGGCAGTATACTGCCATGCATGGTCCTCATACGCTAACCTTGGGGTGCTGCTGTTGCCTCTTGCAGCTGCAATAGCATCGGTAGCAGCAATGACTGTCGCACTGTCTGCTACTGTTGCATCACATTCTTGACTGCAGTTGTATCAATAGCAGCGGTGCTTTTCCATCACACATTGCCTTCACAGCCTAATCTCAAGGCTATGGCGCTGTCATTGCCACATAAGTGCACAACAGTGGCAGGATCACTGGCAACTTTCCACCTCATCTAGTTCTCTCTGGACATCTCCTAGTACCCTAGTCTTGGAGTCACTACACTTTCGTCGCAACCCTTGGGACAGCATCAACAGTAGCAGCAATGACACCTGGCCACCGCCTCCGGCTCTCTCTGGAACTCTTCCGACACCCTAACCTTAGGGTCACTGCACTATCGCCACAATCCTTGGGAGCATAGCTACAACAATTGCAGAGACATCTAGCCACTTTCTCCTCTTCTCCTCATCTTGAAACACCCTACATTATTGCACTCAATAGTGTAACAACAAATTCATAGGGCCATCCGACCGCTCACGACCCTCATGGTCGGCTCACTGATCTCACAGTACTCCTCAGATGGCACGTGTGACTACGAGGAGTACACCTCACAGGAAACAGCACAGGGAGGCACTCAAACGCCACTGAACGCTGACAACTGGATGTGGCCAGATGAGAAAGACACCAGATTGTTTGTTTGGGTGCGCAGGATCTCAACTAAGTAGTAGCGTGATGAAATCCTTCGTTTTGAGGAGGTGAAAGACGGAGAGATTGATTCATTGCTGTAGATTGCTGCAATTTCCTTCAGGGATGCGTCCTCATGAGCAACAGCCTCCGCAAGATAGCACGTACGATGCTTCTCCAGTCAGAGTGATAAGCAAACCGGAGCAACCAGGACGTGTTCCATTCCTTCCCTAAAATTCTGACGCACTCAGCCTCACCGGGGAAATGTTTGATGCAACATCTGGTTCAACTGCAACATTGTTTGCCATTGCTTGAGCCAGCAGGGCTCCTACGAGTGTGATGGTTGGGCGTGCCACACCTACTTATACAGAAGCAGCTTTCTCTCACTCCCTCCTCTGGCCACCAACATTGTCTATGCAGGTAGTTGCTACCTTATGTCATATTGCCACTGCGCTGCCACAGTAGCGGACACCACCTCTGGCGCTATGAGCTCCATCCGCACATCGACTACCACAGGAGTCCTCACTCCCATTGGGGAGCCGTGAACATTGGCACATCACACCCACACTGAAATTTTGGTAGCATTTGCAGCTGCAACCGTTGCTGCTTTCACAGTGACTGTACTTATGTGTCTCCTGGTGGTTTTCTCGGCTTGCACTCTGTGCTAGCCTCATTTACAGTAGCAATCATACCTCCTCTCCCCTATCTCCTCCCATAGTGTTTGAGTGATGAGCACTCCATCTTGAACCTTGCAATGTTCATAACTCACACCTCTTCTTTGTGCAATCATCCACACAACCGTTCCTCAGCATGCCTGAGGTCACAGACATTATTGAGGCCTTGCATGCCGCCCTGTATGAGGAGAAGGCTGATCGTCGACGGTTCCAAGAAGAACTTGAGCGCGACGTTGATGCAAAGATTGAGATAGCTATTACTGTAGCCTACTCAGTCATAGAGCACCTTTGCTCCTTGCCCTCCTTTGCTGATGTTGTGGGTACTGCATGTGCTGGAGGTTCTGAGGGTGCTGGAGGTGCTGTGGCTGCTGGGGTTGGTCTCGGTGTTGCTTCCAACTCTATATCTACTGCTGCAGGGGGCACTGCTAGCAATGTTGCAGCACCTCCTTATGGCCAGGTCTCTTCCAATTCTACACTGTCACACCTCTCTCTACCACAAAGAAAGAAGGACATTGAAACCTCATCACCTCATTTCACACCCAAACTGACTTTCTCTTCATGGAGTTGCGCTTCAGTACTTGGGTGCATGATGAACTCCTTCAGGAGTACAACTGGCATGTTGATCACACTGCCACACCTGCTTTCGTCCCCTCTCCCACTAAGTCTGCCCATGCTGTACCTGCCCAAATATTTGCTGGACCTAATGTCCTTCTTGATGGAATTGGCATGTACAATGCTGCCACAGTATGGCACACTCCTACTGATCCCATTGGCGCATACTCAGTTTCCACCGCAAGAAAATCACTGGTCATGCCATCCAAAGCACTCTCACTGTCTATTCTAACCAACAGTGTATGAGAGTGGATAAGTGTACTGATGCGTACTAGGCCTGCAGTCTACATCTCCTGCGTGACCTTGAAAAAGCCGTGCCTGACCAGCTATATGCTTGTCTCTCCATTGTGGCTAGACTAATGTCCAAGCTATCTGATCTCTGCTTGCATGTTCCTTGCATTGAGCTTGAACGCTTATTCCACTCAGCTCTCCTCCTGGCATTAGCTCTCTCTATGAGTTCACAGCAGGTCGCCTCACAGATTGGTAGAGCAACCTCTAGAGCAAACGCTTTTACTGCACTGCTCTGGCTACGGTTACCAAACCTTCGTTCTCAGATTCCTCCATGTCCTCCCCTGCCTCTACCAAATCCACCACTTCTACTAATACAGCACACTCCATCTAGTGTGCGAGTTATGGCAGTGGTGGCCATTTCTGTGGACTGGGTAAGGGTCGTGGACAAGGAGGGTTGGGCTTCAACAGTGCCCACATCCCACTAGTAGTCACCTGTTGGAACTGCTGGGCCTCAGGGCATTCTGTCTCCAACTTCCCTTTGCCTCGTGACAATTTCCGCCTCGCGTGTGCCATGAGATCCCATTAGAATTCAACTAGGACCACCTCCTTTTCCACTCTTGTCACCAATACCATTATGGCGTCACCATCCTTCTCCTCCTCTTCTGCCGCCACGTCCTACCCTGACCACATCTCCTCGCAGCAGCCAACAGACACCATCCACTCTTGGGGATCAGTACCAACCCCCCATGGGGTCCACATACTATGGACCACCCTCCCTTCACTACAATCCACCCGCCTGGTCACGGGTTGGTGTCAGTTTTCCTGAGCCATGCCCTAGTGAGCGCCCGCCTGACACTTGTCCTGCTGAGGAGCGCCTCACCGAACTCTTGCAGTTGCATAATCAGGGAGATGAGGGTGTGATGGGTATGTGTGGTTCCCTTGTCTGAGTTGGATGGATCCCTCAATAGCCTGTTCCGGAGTGCCTGGCTGCTGAATTTCCCTGGATTGACGACTAGCAGTTTCGTACCTTCTCATGGAACCGTCTGATCCCTACACACTCCAAGAAATAGTGTCCCTGAATGGTGGAACCTCACCCACACTGAAAACATGCACTCTCTTCTTTCTGCATCTGATCAGTCCCCTCACGTTGCATTTGAAGCAATGTGGTACATGATGTGGATTTGAAACCGTGTTCCCAATGGCCCACTCCCTCTTCATGTCACTCCATTTGAATGATGGACTGCTCGACCGGCTTTATTTCTTCTATGTGGCTTCTTGATGATCATCATGAGGGCAAGTTGTCACTGCATTTTCGTCTTTGTACTTTTCTTTATGTCTCCTTCTTCTCCAAAGCGTGTCAGTTCTAGGATCATTCCCGACGCCGTGTCTTTGAGTCCTGTGATACCCTCTTCTTTGAGGGTTTCTTTGAGCACGATCTATCTTGTCTCTCCTCTCCCCATACTCTTGCCCCAATCTCTCAGCTTGGGAGATGTTCTCATCCATCTATTTCTGCTACACCATCGGCTCAGGTCCAGTCAGCAAATCCTCCTCTGAGTCAGCCCTTCTCTTGCAGTGGATCCACCTCATGTTGTCTCTCCCACTGCATCATCTCTCTCTCTCTCTCTCTCTCTCTCTCTCTCTCTCTCTCTCTCTTTCGGAAAATTTGTCCATTGGACATGGGAAATCTGGGAAGGTTGTGGAGAACCTGTGGATACCTGAACCACCCCTACCCAGCCCAGGAGCAGCCCAGCCAGCAAGGAGAAGGGGAATACCATAAGAGACCAACGCAAGTTGCTACTTTGACTGCTGCTTCTATTGCTGCTGCTCCTGACACGTTGGTGGGTCCTCCCAGGACCTATCGCTGCTGATGCAAGGCAGTGGCTCCTGCCGTTGCAGCTGGTTGCTATCACAGCTCACTACCGCAACCCTGCTGCGGCTGCTGCCTGCTGCTGCATGCCGCCGCCGCTGTAGCTATTGCTCCACGCAGCTGCAGAAGCTACTACGGCTATAGTAGCCGCCGCAGCAGCTGCTGCCTGCTGTTGCACTCGTCGGTTGCTGCTGCTGTCCGCTGCTGCATGCCGCTGCTGCTGCAGGTGTTGCTCCGCACAGCTAACGCAGCTACTGCGGCTGCGGCAGCCGCTGTTGTGGCTGTTTTCCGCTGCTACAGCCACTGGCTGCTTTAGCCGCCCACTCATTTGTGCCGCCGCCGCTACAGCTGCTGCTCCGCATTGCCGCTGCTTCGCGCAGCTCCTACTTTGTGTAGCTACTGTTTTGGTTGCTGCTCCACTCAGGTGCTACTCCTCGCAACTGCTACTACGACTGTTGGCGGGCCCTCCCAAGATTGTGTTGTGCTTCTCATGTGCAACTCGACGAGCTCTGGCTCATCAGCTCTGATACAAAAACGCTAACACCATTCACCTCTTCCCTCGCTTAGCTGTGTGGAGCATGACACCGCAGTCAAAACACAACAGATAGGGAAGCAGACGGAGGTGTATAGTGACAGTTGAAGAGGGAAAACCAAGAGCGAGAGTAGATCCTATAGGTGAGTCTTGCTAGTCGAGCTCACCCAGTGGCCGGCGAGCGTAGCTTGCTGGCTCTTCTCCAAGCTCGAGGGCGAACACCTCTCGAGGTCCAAAGATTCCTTCCACTAGCCTTGTTATGAGTTTTGGCCTGAAACAGGCCAATTCCATCAACAACAAATGCATAGTTGAGACTAATGTGGGTTTGGGAGCGAGCAAAGCACAGAAGCTCAGTGAGGGAATTTGGACAAAACTAGGTAGATGCGAAGGAAAAAGATACGCCGAGTGGAGCTGGGGCGATGCTGCCAAGAGGGAAGCAAGCATGTGGGTGGCAGTGGACAACGAGGGTTGCTTGCATCAGCATGCCATGTGTCGCCAGTGGCCAACTGCAGCTGCTTGGCACCTGTCAAACTCGTGTTTTCTCCCCCAGTCTTCTGCACCCTGCGCCTCATAAGGAATATGCACGACAATGGACGTGAGCCGAGAGGTCACAGTAAGCTATGTAAAGAATATCATGTGTTGCTACTTTCGTCAAAGGGCACGAGCTCCATCATGGTTAGATATTGCAGGGTCTTGCTTCAGTGCAGCCCCAACACTCAATCTCGTGCACATGTATGAGGTAGTGTGCATGTGAAGCAAGACAAGAGGAAATTAAATGTGTGATGGGCAACCAACGTTGACAACAAGGAGTAACAATTTGTCACATTGACGGAAACAGCTCACATCACAAAACAGTGTTGATGAGTGACAAACATCACACGAGCACCGAAGGGGTAACGCAACATAACTACATTTTCAAGGACCATTGTAAATGTAAATTTTTCTTCAACGGCGATGCGACCATACATCCACCGATTTCATGAATAAGCCCCCCATATCCAGTAACTGCTCTTTAAGAACAGCTAGAAACCTAGGCAGCAGGTTGGGGCAGCATGCGTTGCCGATGCAGCGTGCGGACTTCCACGCTCGTTGCTTAAGTCTGCTGCCCACTCAGTCTGCTGCTCTAGAGACGAAGTCTGGAAGCTCTGGGTTTGTTACTCAGAAGTACGCGCGCCAGTGTTAGCGCCAGAAAGCAGCTGAAAACTGGAAGTAGCTGATTAGCAATGAAGAATGAGCAACAATGGGGAACCCCTCCAAGTTCTAGGCCCCCCCCACTAGTGTAAAAGTTGTTACTCAGCTAACCAGCCAATCAGAAAATAGTGCTAGACCTATTTTCTGGCAGGCAGGGTTTTCTCGGTGAGCCCTGCCAGACGCCCGACAGCCCAAGACCCGGGCGTCGTCTGTTTTGCCTCAAAACTGGACCATACCATAACGTCGACGCTGCAAACACAGTCGTGCAGTCAGAATTAGCTAGAAAAACAGCTACAAGAAGTTATGGCTGCACGAACCCAGGCAGTGCCTTCGACAGTCAATGATGCCAGACAGGGCCATACATCAGAAGACATGGACCCTAGGCATCGCATGATGCTGCATACGCAATGCCACAGCCAAAAACAGCGCTAGGTACATGCAGACTGCATCTGCAGTGGCAGTGACTGCCGGCGGCCCAACCACCGACAAGGCCTGCCGATGGAGCTGAGCGCATCGCCGGAGGGAGGAGGCTCCAGCGACGGGTGAGTGGGCCTCAGCGTGCGTCGGCTCCACCGAGCGACACTCCAGCGGCGTCAAGTCTCGCCGTCAGTCATCTGCACGCCGATGTACACAAGCCGGGAGGACACAACAGAGTACAATAAGAGATGCACGAAAACCAACACTCCCCCATGACTCAGAGGCGTAGTGCACATGTGCGGGCAAAGACACAGTCAACGACCAGACTCCNGCCGGCGGCCCGACCACCGAGGAGGCCTGCCGATGGAGCTGAGCGCATCGCCAGAGGGAGGAGGCTCCAGCGACGGGTGAGTGGGCCTCAGCGTGCGTCGGCTCCACCGAGCGACACTCCAGCGGCGTCAAGTCTCGCCGTCAGTCATCTGCACGCCGATGTACACAAGCCGGGAGGACACAACAGAGTACAATAAGAGATGCACGAAAACCAACACTCCCCCATGACTCAGAGGCGTAGTGCACATGTGCGGGCAAAGACACAGTCAACGACCAGACTCCCCCAGGCCAAGCAGAGACGCAAGCAAGGATAGAGAGAGCCACTCACCGACGCATGCCGAATGAAGTTACAGCCTTCTTGAATGAGTCGCGCTTCAGTGCCTTGGTCAAGAAATCAGCCAACTACCGTGCTGTCTCAACCCACACGATGCTGACGCTGTCGTCATGCAACAACGAACACACATACTGATACTCAACGTTGATGTACTTTGTGCGTGTGTGATGCACGCCGTCATTGTCGGCAATGGTCATGGCACTCTCATTGTCACAGTGGAACGTGATGCATGCGACGGACTGGCGCAGCTCGGACAACAGACGACGCAACCACACACTCTCACATGCGCCTAAGCCAAGAGCATCATACTCGGCCTAAGCAGTGCTATGTGCAATGCATCCCTACTTGCCACTGCGCTAGGACACAGCAGTGCCACCAATCAGAAAGATCCAGCCTGTGCGACTCTTGCCGTCCGGACTACCGGCCCAGTCACTATCGGTGTAGCCCACCGCGACAACAGACGGCTAACGGCAGAACATGAGACCTCGCCGAGGAGTCGAGACAACATAGCATAGTACTCGGATCGCGGCCTCATAGTAGAGGTGACGCGGCTCCTAAGAGATTTGGGCCAGGAGGTTGACGGTGAACGCGATGTCTGAGCGCGTCGTCGTCGCCAGGAACATCAGTGACCCGATGACTCGTAGGTACATGGTCACGTCAATTGGCTCTCCCACAACGGCTGGGTTACGGCTCTTAAGCTTTGCCTGGCCATCGGGTGACATGGGTAAGGATGCGCTCGGCACGAGTGGCAGGTCCTCCGCAAAGCGGGTGGACAGTGTTTGCACATAGGAGGCCTGGTGGATGTGCTGGCGACGCGCAGCAAATCCTTCACACGCTGGATGGCAGCCGTGTCTGGCGACGCAATGAGTAGATCAACGACTTACACGAGAACAGCGGCAAAAGTCTGGCCTCGCAGACTGAAAAAAACTACGGGGTCAGCAGTGCTGCGCTAGAGCCCGCCACAAAGGAGCGTGCTGCTGATCTCTTGGTTCCAGCACCGAGGCGACTGCTTCAGGCCATGTAGGGTCTTGCGCACTCGCCAGACTCTCGTAGTGCCATCATCAAAGCCTGGGGGCTGCACCATGCAGAGCTCCTCACCCTCCAGTGAACCATGGAGAAAAGTGTTGCTCACATCCATCTGGTGCAGCTCCCACCCATGTTGGGCGACCAGACTGAAGAGTGCCCGGCTACTGGATAACCGGCCAACTGGGGCAAAGATCTGGTCATAAGCGACCCCAGGAATCTGGGCAAACCCCTTGGCTGTAAGGCAGGCCTTGTACTTGTCGAAGAACCCGTCAGGCTTCCACTTGTGCCGAAAGACCCACTTGGCGCCGATGGCCTTCCGCCCTAGGGGAAGGTCGATGAGGTCATACACGTGGTGTTGTCGAATAGCTGCGAGCTCATCGGCGCAGGCAGTGTCCCAGTTTGCGACCTCAGGAGAGGCTCATGCCTTGCGTAGGGTGTCTGGGTCCTCCGGGAGTGTTGTGGCGCAGACTGAGAGAGCGTGTGCATCTCGTGCCCCAGGTAAGATGCGCGCGAGTGCAGCCACGACAGCGCACCGATGCTCATGATGGAGCATGACGTAGCCCAGTGCGGAGCCCAGGTGGAGGTCTGCAATGATGGCCGAGGTGGTCAGGTCGAGGGCCTTGGTGCCAGGGTCCCCAGTGACGACCGTGGGAGCGGAGGAGACACGTGGAGCCACGGGGGGTCGAGGCGCCACGGAACACGGAGCGACGGTGTGCACACTGACTGATAGTCTAGGTCGGAGGCTCCCGCCTGGGCCCCGCGTGTACCATGGCAGGGCAGGTGACGGCGCTGAGTCCGTCGGGCTCATGGAGGCAGATCGGGTTTCTGGCCCGGAGGGACAAGCGGGCGCAACTGGGTATGCTGGCTTGGAGGGACTAGCGGATGAGACTGGGATTGCCGGCCCGGAGAGACCAGCGGGCGCAACCGGGGCTGCTGGCCAGGAGGGACCAGCGGACGCGACTAGGGGTGCCGGCTCGGAGAAACCAGCGGACGCGAAAGGGGTTGCCGGCCCGGAGGGACCAGCGGGTGCGACTGGGGCTGCTGGCCTGGAGGGACCACCGGACGCAACTGGGGGCACGGATTGGAGGGACCAGTGGAAGCGACTGGGGGTGCCAGCTCGGAGGGACCAGTAGACGCGACTGGGGTTGCCGACCCGGAGGGACCAGCGGGCGCGACTGGGGTTGCCGGCCCGGAGGGACCAGCGGGCGCGAATGGGGCTGCTGGCCCGGAGGGACCAGCGGACGCGACTAGGGGTGCCGGCCTGGAGAGACCAGCGGACGCGACTGCGGGTGCCAGCCTAGAGGGACCAGCGGACGCGACTGGAGGTGTCGGCCCGGAGGGACCAGCGGACGTGACTGGGGCTGTCGGCTTGGAGGGATTGGGGGATATGTCATCTGGAAGCGGAAGGATGGAGGACGGAGTCACCACTCCCCTACATGACGGGATAGACACGGATGAGCCGGAGCAAATGAGGTCGCGAGGAAGTCCTCGAAGAAGAGGGTGTCCCGGGACTCAACGATACAGTGCTCGGAGGGATCCCAAAAGAACCAAGGCTTGGACTGACAAGAGACACCAAGGAAGGTGCAGGGGAGTCCGCGAGGGGCCAGCTTGCCACCCTGCTGTGGGAGGGGCAGCCAGATAATGGCCACGCAGCCCCAGACGCGAGCCGGGCAAAGATCAGCTCGCTGACCGCACCGATGCTGGTACGATGTGGACTGGCGAGGAAGGGGACAATGGGGAATCCGGTTCCAGACCCAGGTCATGTAGGCCATGGCTTCAAAATAGAAGCCATCGGAGAGGCCAGAATCGACCCGCATGGTGCGGACGGCGTCGGCCATAGTGCGGTTCCACCGTTTGGCAACACCGTTCTGGGCAGGTGTGTAAGGCGCGGATGTTTCATGGCGAATTCCGCGGGAGGCGAGAAAGTCGTGGCTTCACCCAGGTACTCACCGCCACGATCGGAGCGAAAGCGGCGGAGAGAGCGGCCACACTCGCACTCCACAAGGACAAGCCAGTCCTCGATGGCGTGGGCGACATCACTCTTCTGCCGAAGGCAGAAGACCCAGCGGTAGCGAGAATAGTCGTCAGTGAGGGTGAGGACGTAGCGACCATGCTCGCCGACGGACTCGGTAGGGAGAGGACCCATGACGTCCGAATGGACAAGGTCGTGGGGGGCAGACGCACGGGAGGAAAACAAGGGATACGTGGAACAGTGCATCTTCCCCTCAGCACAGTCAATGCACTCGGTTGGGTACGGGAGGGGAAAAGTCTTCGGGTCAAGGCCCTTGGCTGGCTGGGTGCGGAGCATGCTGTCTACGGCGGCAGAGTGGACGAAGCAAAGGCGGCGGTTCAGGAGGCGAGTGATCTGAGGAGAGAGCGTGCTGGTGACAAACACATGGCCTGTGGCGGCTGAGGGAGATGAGACGGAAGGAGAGGAAGATAGACGCGGTACATGCCACAGGTTGCAACGAGCGGTGGCGTGTAGTACGACAAGACCAGACGGACAGAACGACACAGTGCCGACACCACGTGAGTGCACAACATCCATGCTCATGCGGTAAAGGGCAATGACGGACAAGAGGCTGAGCTCAAGACCAGGGACGAAAAGGATATCGCTCAGAAAGACGTCACCAGAGGGACCACGGAAACGAACGACGGCAACACCACAGATAGGCAACACCTAGCCAGAGCCTGTCCGGACACCGGAAACATCGCCTCTAGGACCGAGCATACTAAAGGCCTCACGAGAGGCTGTCATGTGATGCGTGGCCCCGAAGCCGATAATCCAGGTCTTAGCAGGGTCCCGGACCGGGGTCACAAGATCACTAACGGTCACATGGCAGCAAGCAAGGGACGCGGACGCGGTGGAAGGAGGTGCGAATCGAGACTGCCAATTGTCAAGCCAAGCAACGTCGTCCTGAGAGGGGGTAGCGGAGACCATGAGAGACGACAAGACAGACGAAGAAACAGGGCATGACCGTAGCACATTCTCAGTCATGTAGGGCTGGACAGGGGAGCAGGAAGTGATGCAACTCGCACTTCCCTGGGGAGGAAGGCGAGGGAGGTCGAGCTCGAGCGCGATGAACTGCTCCAGCTGGCGCTAGCGGGAGGATGGCCCGGGAGTGTAGACGGACTGCGGGGTGATAGCACCAGAGCCCGGATAGAAGGAGGACTGCGCCGGCGCCGACGGCTGCGGCGGTGGTGACGATGCGACCGGCGAAGCAACCGGAGTGGTGGAGCTATTGGATGAGGCGGAGGTGTCAGAGCCGGCAACAGTCACGGCGGCAGAGGCGAGACGGCGCTCGCGCTGGCGATGCATGGTGGCGATGACGCGCGCCTCATCCATCGGCAGAGGACACGTGTACCACCCATGCCCGGGCTGGCCACAGTTGTGGCAGACCGAGCTGCCAGCGCTGGACCCAATCGAGGACTGCTGCTTCTGCATCTACTGACCTTTGCCTTTCTTGGTCTGACGCTTCTTCTTCCTCAACGATGATGAGGTAGCTGCAGCGGAGGAGGCGATGGCGACGGAGGCGACTGCAGGAGAGGCGACGGCAGGGGCGGCGACGGCCTCCGTACGGTGGAGTCGGGACTCCAGACTAGCTTCCTCAATGCGGAGGAAGAGCTCGTATGCCCAAGTCATGAGGGTGCCCTGGGCCGCCATGGTGGAGAGAATGTCGTGAGGGTAGTGGACGAAGACATCGGAGTACGCTTCGGTGGCACTGCGCTTGATGGTGAGGAGCGCGGGTAAAGGGGGTGGGGCAGATTTCCCGAGGCAACGAAGGATGTCCTCTGCCCTCTGCCAGTTGGAGGTGACCGTCTCGGTCTCCCCCATGTGCAGGGAGTTGAACTCCCGCAGTAGGCGGCTAGTCTCAGCGTCGCTAGACAGTCGATGGGGACGAGTGAGAACGTGCCACGCGGCTGCAGGGTCTGGGGTGGCGCTAGCAGTGAAGTGGCCTAAGAAAGGCTCGAGGGCGAGGCGGGAAGGCGGGAGGACGACAAGAACGAGAGCCCGGACGGCACGGCCAGCGTCATACAGCTGGTCGCCCAGGGTGGCGTCATACGGCGGGGTGTAGTATGCCCACAGGCCCTCACCCTGCGCCCAGATGAAGAAGCTGAGCTCCCAGCTCCGGAACTGCTGGCCGGCCTGAAGCGGCGGCGGCGGCGTCTCAAAGTCCTTTTGCCTGCGGCCGACACCCAGAGTGGGGCCAAGGACGGATGTCATTGTCTGTTGCTGGCACAGACTCTCCTGCTGCGCCATGTATTGCGTGGCAGCAGACACTACTGGGCTGGCACGCCCTGGAGGGGGGAAGGACGGAGGTGCATTAGGGGCATATTGGGAAACTAACGGTTGCAGTGCCGCAAGCTGCTGCGTCATGGCGGCGAGCTGTTGCTGAAGAGCAGCGAGGGGGTCAGGGTTATCGCCAACGACGTCAGAGGGCTGCTGGCATCGCTGCTCCTCCTGCAACTAATGGTAATGCTGCTGCTTCTGCTCTTGCTGCTGCTCATGTTGCTGCTGCTGCTGCTCCTTCTTCTCCTGTTGTTCCTGCTGCTCTTGCTGCTGCTGCTGCTGCTGCTCTTACTACTACTGCTGCTGCCGCTGCTGCTGTTGCTGCTGCTACTGCCGCTGCTGCTACTGCTGCTACTACTGCTACTACTGCAGCCGCTGCAAGAAAGGGGGGTTGGGGGTCCCCCCAACAGAGGAGGACCCCTCCCCAGTGGAGCTACCAGCCATGGTGTGATGCCCTTTGATTTGTTCGTTTTTTTTTTCTCTTTGAAGTTGCTGACGTCTGCAGTGGCGTCTTGCTGAGGGCGGTGGACATCCTACCCACCCTTAGGATTGTTTCCCCCTTCCCTTGCTCCTTTCTTTGTTTTCTTTTAGTTGATGATGTCAATAGTAACGTTAGTAGTGACGTCAGCAGCAGGATGCTGACGTCAAGAGTGGCGGTTGTAGGGGATGCTGTTGCAGCTCCTGTTGATGCTGCTACTGCTGCTGTTGTTTGCTGCTGCTGCTCCTGTTTGCTATTGCTCCTGCGGCTGCTGTTGCAGTTGGTGCTGCTGCTACTACTGATGTTGTTGCTGCTGTTGTTGCTGATGTTGTTGCTGCTGTTGTTGCTGCTGCTGCTTCTGTTGCCGATGTTGCTGCTACTACTGCTTATGTTGCTGCTGCTGCTGCCACTGCTGCTGTTTTTGCTGCTCCCGCTACTGCTGCTGTGGCTGCTGCTACTGTTGCAGCTGCAGTTGTAGCAATAGTTGTTGCTGCTGCGGCTATAAGGCTGCTGCGGCTGCGAGGGCTAGTGCAGCAGTGAAGGCAGATGTTGTAGCAGCGGTGGCGCAACAGGTGGGATGGGGGATTCTTTTTTGCTCTTTTTTTTTCCTCTTCTTTCTCGTCTATCACAGTGGGCAGCTACCCACTGTCAGCTGCGAGCAGCGGGTTGCTGCTCGCTGGCAGCGAGTTGCTGCTTGCTGGCAGCAGGCAGCAAGCTGCTGATCGCTAGCAGCGGGCAGCGAGCTGCTGCTCGCTGGCAATGGGCTGCTGCTCGCTGCTCGCTCACTGCGGGCAGCGAGCAGCAGCAGCAGCCGCGGAAGCTGCTCGCTGTAGCAGCTGCTGCGGCTGGCTGCGACTGCAGCTTGCTACTGCGACTGCTGCAGCCTACTCCTGCACCTGCACCCTGCTGCAGTTGCTGCTTGCCGCTGCTGCTGCTCGCTGCTGCTGCGGGTTGCTGTTGCTGCGAGCTGGTGCTTCAAGCTGCTGCTGCAGGCTGTTGCTACGAGCTTCTGCTTCTGCTTGCTGCTTCTACTGCACGCAACTGCTGCTGGCTGCTGCTGCCTCTACTCGCTACCGTTACTTACGGCTGCCGCTGCTACAAGCTATTGCTGCTGCGTACTGGTGCAAGTAACTGCACCTCATTGACGTTGCCGCGTGCGTTGTCGGCCACAGGTGTTGGACGCGGCCTGCCGCTGACCTCCTCGCATCACGTGTGGGGGTCAGTGCTGCCAGAAAAAATTCTGCAGCAAATCCCTTGGCCCAATGGCCGTGAGAAGAAATCTGACGCCGCCGTCCCATTGCTGCCGGAAAAAATCTTGCAGCATTTCCCCTGCACTGGCCCGTATTGGGGTCCGCCGGCATTGTCGGGCACCTGTACGCCAGTCTTCTGCTGCTGCTCCTACGCTCTGGCTCTGATACCAAGCTAGAAACCTAGGTAGCATGTTGGGGCAGCATGCGTTGTCGATGCATCGTGCAGGCTTCCACGCTCGTTGCTTAAGTCTGCTGCCCCCTTCGTCTGCTGCTCTTTAGACTAAGTCTGCAAGCTCTGTGTTTGTTACTCAGAAGTGTGCGCGCCAGTGTTAGCGCCATAAAGCAGCTGAAAACTGGAAGTATCTGATTAGCAATGAAGAATGAGCAACAATGGGGAACCCCTCCAAATTCTAGGCCCCCCCCCACTAGTGTAAAAGTTGTTACTCAGCTAACCAGCCAATCAGAAAACAGTGCTAGACCTATTTTCTGGCAGGCAGGCTTTTTCTCGGTGAGCCCTGCCAGACGCCCGACAGCCCAAGACCCGGGCGTCGTCGGTTTTGCCTGAAAACTGGACCATACCATTACATTGACACTGCGAACGCAGTTATGCGTTCAGAATCAGCTAGAAAAATAGCTACAAGAAGTTATGGCTGCACGAACCCAGGCAGTGCCTACGATAATCAATGATGCAAAACAGGGCCATACAACAGAAGACATGGACCCTAGGCATCGCATGATGCTACAGACGCAATGCCACAGCCAGACACAGCGCTAGGTGCATGCAGACTGCATCCGCAGTGGCAGTGACTGCCGGCGGCCCGACCACCGAGGAGGCCTGCCGATGGAGCTGAGCGCATCACCAGAGGGAGGAGGCTCCAGCGGTGTGTGAGTGGGCCTCAGTGTGTGTCGGCTCCACCGAGCGACACTCCAGCGGCGTCGAGTCTCGACGTCTGTCATCTGCACGCCGATGTACACAAGCTGGGAGGACACAACAGAGTACAATGAGAGATGCACGAAAACCAACAAGAACGCCATGTCCAGTGGATTTTAACTTGAGCAGTGACATATCCACAAGTCGAAGAAAAACGACATATCAAATAAAGCGCGCGAACACCATGTCGTTGCTGCATGAAATGCAACGTTGGAGCTATGACGTCATGAGGCCTCTTGAGCAATCAGAAACCCCACTTTCGAGGTGTTTGTGATTGTTCGAGGGAGGGGTTTGGTGGGGTTTGCGTGGGGGTTCCGAGACACCCCATGTGTTGAAAGGGAATCTGTTGTGTCCCGCTACTGCGGAGCCCAGCAGATGCCTGTGCAAAAAATAAAACCCTCAAACCCGAATGTAATTCGGGGTTGGGTTTGAAAGTGTTTGTGCTGCAAACCCTAGGTATTCTGTGTGCCATAAAAAAGAAATTCTTCAATGGGTGTTTTCGCTCCATCGCGATCGAGCGATGACCTTTTTTTTTCAAACAAAAAAATCGACACGCTAACCCCCTCTTACGATGTAGGGCTTTATGTTTTGCACGGGCTCCACCCGTGCAAAACAAACAAAACCTTAAATCGTAATAGGGGGCTTGCGAGTGTTGGTTGTTTGCGCTCATTGTGCTCTATTGTGTCCTCCCGGCTTGTGTACATCGGCGTGCAGATGACTGACGGCAAGACTCGACGCTGGTGGAGTGTCGTCCGGTGGAGCCGATGCACGCCGAGGTCGTCTCGCTGTTCGCTGGAGCCTCCTCTCTCCGGCGACGTGTTCAGCTCCATCGGCAGGCCTCCTCGGCGGTCGCACTGCCGACAGTCACTGCCGCCGCAGTCGCTGTCTGCATGCGTCCAGCACGTACTGTCGTGCCTGCGTCGTCGTGCACTGCCTAGGGTCCCAGTTGCGTGTTGCATGACCCTGTTTGGCAGCATAAACCGTCGTGGGCACTATCTGGGTTTAGGCTGCCATAACTCCTCGCTACTATTTTTCTAGCA
>SZWC01006652.1:41521-69605 GCA_023375785.1 Penium margaritaceum
TGTTAAGCACCGGGTTGCTGATCGTAGGGGGGCACTCTCTCAATCATAGGAGAGTAGGACGCAGTCACCAACAAGGAACTCGATGTCTGTTTGATGCTTTTTGGTTGCTCGTTTCATTGCCGCTTGGGTATTCATAAGCATCTTGTGAGTCTCATCGTATAATCTTTCAGCCTCATTGTTGGATTTCAACCATACCAATGTTACTTGAACTCTACAAACCTGCTGGAGTTGCGGGTAATCTGAAGCAAACAACCTCGAAAGTAGTTTTATCCATTGTAATAGAGGTCACATAGTTGTGTGCGATCTCAGCAATTAGTGACTTGATAGCCTAGTCATTGTTATGTGGCTTGCACAATGTTCAAAGTAGCTGTTCGAACGTCTAATTTGTATGCTTAGTAGCCCTGTTAGTCTAGGTTTTGTAGGTCATCAATAGTTGGATCCAACTAATGTAGCGAATGATCAGTTCTCGCCAAATTTTTTAATGAACCTCCCATCTATGTTGCACATGACAAGGGAGGGTACGTTGTGTTGATGGAAGTCATTGTCGAGGAACAATCATGTGGTTTCCGTGGGCACTAAACATCCTCATAGTCGAGACAAACCGTGGTTCTTCAAAACTGATTGACAAGCACAACATTGCGTCAAGTCCCTCCGGTGTGATGGAAAACCCATTATGAAGTTGATGGAGATGTCCGACCATGTTTCTATGGGTACTGGTAGCGGCTGAAGTAAACCCAAGAATTTTCTTTATCACTTCTTATGGCTTTGATACACGCCACAGGTCTTTCAGTAGCTTGTAGCGTGAATTTTCATTTTGTCCCACCAGCATGAATTTATGTTTCTTTCCAACTTGTTTTTTTGCCAAAGTGTCCACCTAGATCGGTAATGTGGAACTCCTCCAATAGCATACGACACACTTCGTTGATAGTTGGTACGAGGACTTGGCAAGTAAACCGTCATCACCAATAAGGTTCATCAAGCCAGATCTCACTCTTTTTGTATTCAGTGAACCCCTTGTAATGCCTTGCTATTAGGAAAGGGAACCCATGGATGCACAACCACGGAATCGCAAATGCAGACCAACTAGACTTACAACTTTCTTGAACAATGGGCGTCTGGCAGCCAAGACGCTGCCAAATGCTCCCTGGCTTGGAAAGGAGATAGAGGCTGAATCCCTTACATTTGGCAGCTACCACAAGTCCTAACCATCAGACTCTGGAGCTGAAAGTGCAAAGAAGATGGTGTTGGAAGCTCATGGGGTGGACGGTGGAGATGAGGCCAGATCTATGTGTGTGGAGCTCACCACTGCAGTCGGTGTATCAACTGCACACTCCAATGTATGCAGGTGCTCATGTGCTACAGTCAACTGACCCTTGAGAAGAGAGGTGCCCTCACGCATCTCAGCATGACCCTCCAGAGTGACCGCGTGAAGCTCAAACTCAACATCCTTGAGCACCGCAACACCTCACTCTCTGCTACAGAAAACACGTCTATCACTTGATGTAGCACCTTTGCCTTCATCTCTGCTACCTAAAGCGACTACAAATGTTGGCTCTCCTAAAGGGTCACCTATCCATAGGTCCTGAGCTCGAGCCAGACGGTCAACGGGAGAATCTGAAGGCACTTCAAGCTCCGAGGTAAGAGATGTGTGGAGCTCAGAGGAAGGGAGGGGTGGCCTGGGTGTAAAGGAGAGGAATGGGAGTGAGCTGAAGAACATCTCAGAGCTGTTTGGCGTGTCGTCAGCACTCACTGCCTGAGTATCCTCATCCTTTAAGGCACTGTCTAAGGCAGCAATGGAACTTGACTCTCAACCATCTGGGCTATGTCCAGTACAACCCTCAATGAGCAGCTCCACCAACGTACCATGAAATGGACCCAACAACTCCTCTGCATCACGCAACTTACACAATCTGAAAATGTGTGTGGAGTCACTCCCCTGCAGATCCATAGTGAATAGGTTATCAGGTATATCCTGTGGTGGGGGAGTGTCATTGGACGATGAATCTCGGAGAGAAGCAAGATAAATCTCATGCACACTAATGAGAGAATGAATCTCAGTCTGCTCAGCACATCTCGCACACGTATGAATGGATGTTATTGATGCGGGTGGCACTGCTCATGTAGCTGATGCAACTGGTTCTGAGTAGAAGATGAGGGTGCTGTCACAGATGCAACTGGTGTAGCAGACGTAGCTGATGTTGTCAGTGATATCAACATCACGGGTGCAGCTCATGAAGCCAATGCCGCCGATGACGTAGAAACAACCGATGAAGTTGATGCTAGAGATGAAACAAAAGCCGCACATGACGATAAGGCTCTGAATGAAGCTGATGCTACTGGTGATGTCAATACCAAGGAAGTCGAGGATGATGATGATGATGATGATGATGATGATGATGATGATGATGATGATGATGATGATGATGATGATGATGATGATGATGATGATTTCACTGGTGCAACAGGTAACATTGAAGGTGCCGATGCAGCTGCATCGATGATACAGACGCTATAGATGGTGCTGATGCCGCTGATATAGCAGATGTACCAGATAAGGCAGCTGGTATTGTAGATGATGCAGATGGTGTAGGTTTGGAAACTCTAGATGAGGCTGATGCTGTAAATGCTACAGATTCTAGTGGTGCTACCGCTGCATTACATGTAGCAGATGAGGCAACTGGTGCAACTGGTGCAGCTGTAAAAAACTATGTAATTGGTACTAAAGATGATGCAAAATGTGTGCATGTGGAAACTATTGATGAGGCTGATGTGGCCGGTGCTAATGAAACCGTACATACTACTGATGGTGCTAATGCAGCAGATGTAGTTGATGAGGCAGCTAGTGCAGCTGGTGTAGCTATCGCAGCTGATGTAGCTAGTGCTTTAGATGATGTGAAATGTGTGTATGTGGACACTATAGATGATGCTGGTTTCGTTGATGGTGGCAAAGCTGCAGATGCTATAGATGCTGGTGATGATGCCGATGTAGCAAATGTTATAGATGAGGGAGCTGGTGCAACTTGTGCAGCTGTCACAGCTGATGTAGCTGGTATTGTAGATGATGCAAAAGGTGTGCATGTCGACACAACAAGTGATGCTGATGCTGTCAATACTGGTAAAGGTGTAGATGATGTGGAATTGTAAGTGAGGCATCTGGTGCTAGTCCTCCATCCTTGGTGCGCACTGGCATACTCAAAGTCATACAAGATGGATGAACACACCCCCTCTCAACAGGGGTAACAATAGAAGCAGATGACACACAAATGTGCCAGTGACAAGACGGACATGATGCGCTGGACACTGATCATGTCACGAGCATGAGACTGACTGGAAGGTGCAATAGAAAACGGCTCAACCATCGGCGACATGACACCAGTGGAGCGAAGCATGGAAAGAATATCCTCAGACTGAGATGAAAGGTCAAGTCCGACTATAGGAACTACCGTAGATGAAGACAATGAAGAGGAAGAAGTTGATGCCAATGCTGGACCGGAGCAATGAGCCTGCTCTAAGAGCAAGTAAACACTAAGGTGTTGCATCATCTGTTGCAGACCCTGGAGTTCGGTGTGAAGGATCGCCAGAGCTCTAGTGAGTGGTACGGCTTGATTATGTAGATTTGCCTTCTGCACAGGAGGATGAGAGCCACGGACTGGAACCAAGGTGGCTGCCGCTTACCAGGATGCTGTCAAAACTTGCGCCAACCGGGGTGTCCATATCTGCAAAAGTGGCAGACAAATCGAAGAAGCGGTGGTCCCTAGTTTTTGAGAGAGCTGCCTCCCGACGATGGCAGTGATCAGTCAAGAACGTCATGAAGAGGTGGTCCCGGTCACCACATAACCATGCCTGGGGTTTGCTGGTGATGAGGGTAAGCGTAAACAACGCTACTTCTCGGCGGTGACAAGTATGACCACAAAGAATTTTGGCCAGAAGGTGGTGGCGGACCTATCACCATGGTGTCAGGCTGATGACACGGTTAGGCGTGTGAAGCTCTGACTCCAGATGGTGTAGAAGGCAACCACATAGGACGCTCGCCAGGGCACCCATGAGAGGGTGATGCCAGAGGGCGGGTTATTGTGCTGGTAGGCTTGTGACATGGCGGGGCAAGGAAAACGTTTTCTTCTAGGGGGTGAAAACGGACCACAGGGCTGACTGGCCAGCGGTACCATGAAGTCGTGTCCGCGGTAGGATCACTGTAAGCGTAGGGCACGCTATCTCCCAGCGGTGTAGATGCAAACCACAGGAGTACATGATCAAGAAAAGCACGTGGTGGTGGTTCCTTCTATGGCCTCAGCATGTCAGAGGGTCTCAGATGAAGAGGCTGAGGGTGCTAAATGCTATCGTTAGACTGTGTAAAAATTGCTTGCATTTACCCCCTAGGTAATTGAGTTCCTAGGATGTCTGGATTTCCCCTTTGGCCTAGGTGCCTTCTTTCCTTTTTGGATGGTCGGGTTGGTTTGACACCGAAGCTCACAACCGCTCACAGCAAGCAGAGAAGCTTCAACTTGTGGAATGCTGGTGCATAGGTCTACCACTGATGCTGCCTCATAATGAGCTAGAGTCAATTGTTGAGCTTGCGGCTGCCACAGCTTGTCGCGATGTGCTGCTCTAGCTGCTAGGGTGCATCTTGATCTAGGATGCTGAGGGATGCACGTTGCCGCTGCAGTCGCTACTGTGTGCTGTGCAGGGCTTGCATGTAGCTTGCTCACTGATGCACACGCATACACAAGCCGCCCGTTGCCTGTGCGCAGCACCATGTTGCACGTTGCATATGCGTAGAGTGCATGTGGCTGCTACTGTCTCACATTGCTACTGTCGCTACTCCTACATGCTAATTCACAATTATGTGGCTGTTGTGGTTACCTGTTGCTGTGCATTGCTCTTTGTTGGTAGGGCAATTGCCTAGCGCTTCCAACATTATCAGTTGTACTACTATTGCTTCTGCATGCTGCTGCTACTGTTGCTCACAACTCACTTGATGTTTCACTCACTTGATGTTTCAAACTGCATGCTCCTGGTCACTGGAATGGCTGACCACTCACATTCCTGAGAACATGCGTGGAAGCTTCCTAGCCATATTGTAGCTGACTAGGCGTCAGTGCCTTGTCAGACGGTGACGAGAGTCACAAGTGGTGCACACAACAGCAAGGGTCTGGCTAGGCGACGCAAGGCAAAGTGTCAAAATGCTTCAATAGCATTTGCAGAGAGGAATGACAAATGACAGGTCCATAGCATAAGCACCTGCCACGGCGCACAGTGGGTGTCGCACGCGGCATTGCAAGATCTGTCCTTAAACCGGCCCAAAACCACTGTTTTTGCCGTAACTCATCGTAGACAAGTCATAACTCTACGCCGTCTGAACTTACACATGCAAAATCTCAAGTCGTACGCTACGACTGGTCACATGCATGCATCCAGCAACAAACGGTGGATACACAATGCAAAAACATGCAAACCGGGTCCATGGCCAGTCCACCGATTAAATCCTACAAGATATAGAAAAACTGCAGAAGGTCCCAGACAGCATCCAAGACTTTGGGGCGACCGTCGATCAGCTCCGAGCAGGTAGTCCACCACCAAACAATACCTCGGTGCCCCCTGGGTCCGCATCAGGGATCTGCACGGGCAAGGACATGGCTGAGTGGACACAATAAGCTGTACAGGTCAACAGGAACGTCACAAGTCACAACACTCCCCCATGACCCGATGGTACGCATGACCATACACGTGCACCACTGAAACAGGTACAAAGACGCGTGTAGAAACAGTCATGATATAGGCACAGACACACCTTGCACTCAACCACTCTCAGGCAAGGGGCGAAGCCCAACGGAATGAATGGCCACCAGAAACTTCCCGCGCACTAGTGCCTTCGTCAAGAAGTCAGCATGCTGCATGTCAGTGTCGACCCATATGATGGAGATCACATGTTGCTCCACCACAACATGCACGAAGTGATGCTCAACTGCAATGTGCTTTGTGTGAGCAGGAAAGACACGAGTGTTTTTTGCAATGGCAAGAGCACTCTCATTGTGAGAGCGAAGAACAATGGCGGGCACTGATTGACCCAACTCAAGGAATAGGCAAGCAACCACACTGCCTCAACAGCCCCTGCACCCAGAGAAACATTCTCTGCCTCCAACGAGCTACATGCAATGCAATCCTGTTTCCCACTATCCCAGGACATAGCAATACAACCGAGCAGGAACACGTAACCGGTGCGACTGCATCCATGTGAGCTCCAGGCCCAGTCTTTGTTGGTGTAGCCGTCAAGAACCATCGAGCACTGCCGGCGAAAGCAGATCTGAGGTACGGCATGGAAACTACATACCGCACCACATACACAGCCGCTTGGAGGACTCTAACATGTTGAGCCTGTAAAAACTGTGCAAGGAGATTGATGGCAAAAGCGATGTTGGGGCGTGTGGTAGTGGCCAAATACATCAAGGATCCGATGAGGTAGAGGTACAAGCTCGCATCCACTGTCTCCCCAAGCTGTGTGGGATCGTCCACCTTCAGGGCATCCTGCCCGTCAGGTGTGAGAGGTGTGGAGGCCTTGGGCACTGCGCCAAGGAGGTCACTGAAGCGCTCCTCCACAACGCGTCTGTATGGGGCCTGATACAACAGAAGCGTCCGCCATCTACGATCTCGTACACTTCCATGCCAAGAAACACCGTTGCAAGACCAAGGTCCTTCATCCTATAGGCAGTCTGGAGGATTGCCTTGGCCTCCTTCATGGCCTCCATGGAGGGAGGAATCAGGAGGTTGTCCACATAGACCAAGATGGTGGTGAACCGCTCAGGCGGTTATCAAATGAAGAGAGAGAGAACTGCCTCTCTCTGTACATATCCCGCACAAGTCAAAGTGCCCGTGACCTCCTAGTTCCAGCACCGAGAAGACTGCTTGAGTACATATAAAGACTTGTGCATGCGCCAGAACTTGTCACCATCCTCAAAGCCTGGTGGCTAGGCCACGTAAATCTCCTTATTCAGAGATCCACGAAGGAACGCATTGTTCACATGCATTTGGTGCAGTTCCCAGGCATGATGAGCCACCACACCAAATAGAGTGTGAGCTGAGGTCATGCAGCCGACATGGACAAAGGTGTAAGTGTAATCAACAACCCTGATCTCAGAGTATCCCTTGACGACCAAGTGAGCCTTGTGGCGTTCTAGTGAGCCATCCGGCTTCACCTTCTTGCAAAAGACCCACTTGACTGGAATCGCCTTCCTCCCAAGTGAAAGGTCGACTAGCTCATAAAATCCGTGCTATCGGATGGCTCGAAGCTCATCCTCGCACGCAGTATGCCAAGCATGAGCATCCTCTAATGAAAGGGCATCCCTCAGTGTGCCCGGATCAGGCGCCAACGAGGGAGAGCTTTGACGCAAGTGACCAGATCGTGCCCTACATGACACGCTAGATGTACACCTGTGTGATCTGTACAAACACTCAAGCCAAAGGCCTTTGTTCTGGGATCGCCACTCGCAACGTATGGAGTGGAGCGCCTTGGTGCAGGACCTGACACTCGCTAAGCTTTGGAACCCAACGGTTGAAGACGACCACCGGGCTGATGCGAGTAGCCTGGGCTTGAAAGGCTCATAGCAAGCTCACAAACAGGCACGACCACGTCCTGTGAGGAGTGAGGCACAAAGGCAGGTAGTGCATTGGGAGGAGAGGCTGGTAAACTGATGGGAGACGTAGGATTGGGTGTGGCAGTAGGACCACCCACAGAGGCAAGAGTACCCGTTGAAAGAGGGACATCATCATGGGTGTCTGTGGGACGCGAGGACCCAGGAGAGGAGACAAGCTGGGCAAGAAAGGTCTCTGGCCGACAACGGTGAATGTCGGGTCATCAAGAGCCAGAGACCAAGAAGTGGAAGGGACTCAGACAGACACTTCAGCCAGACAAGAGGTGGACGTAGACTCAAACTCCCATATCCATCAAGAAACCTCACACGTAGGAATGTGTGTGACGGACATCGACACAATCAAGGCAAGGTTGCGGTAGGTGAGAGACTCAAAGAACAGCGTGTCACGGGACTTTACAATGTGACAATGGGCAGGGTCCAAAAAACGCCAGGCCTTTGACCGCAAGGAGATGCCGACAAAGACACACAAGCGACCCTGCGGAGAGACTTTGGACCCTGCTGATCCTCGGTTTACCACATAGTAGCCACTGAGTCCAAGACACGAGAAAGACGCAGATCGGCATGGTCGCCAAACCAGAGCTCGTACGGTGTAATGTTGTCCAGAAGAGGACTGTGGGAGGCCGTTCCAAACCCACGGCATGGGGGCGAATCCTTCAAAGGCAAAGGATTTCGGGAGACCGCACTCAAACTGCATGGCACAAACCGCATCCTCCATGGTGCGGTTCCAGCGCTCAGAGTCACCGTTCTGCTGAGGAGTGGCAGGAGCAGAGACCTTGTGAAAAACCCCACGCTCAGTAAAGAAACTGTCTATGTCGCCAAGAGAAGTCGTCGTCGCGGTCCGAGCGCAAGGTATGCAGCGAGTGGCGAGACTGACGCTTAGCCATCATTAGCCATGGACAAAACACTAGAGCGGCATCAACCTTATGGCATAGGCTCTAGACCCACCGCATCCGGGTAAAGTCGTCGATCAAGGCCAGGACGTATCGGCCCCAATCGGATAAAGACTGGACAGGGAGAGGAGCAAGAAGGTCCAAATGGACCAGCTCAAGAGGACAAAGGGCTCGAGAAAGGGAGTCAGGGTAGGTATAGTGTTGCATCTTACCCTGAGCGCAGAACAGACAATCGGTCTTGGGCGGCTTCTCAAAAGAGGCCGCCTTAAGACCGAGTGCGGGCTGTATCCTAATCAGCTTCGACACAGTGTCGGAGCCCAAATGACACAGATGTCGATGCAGCGGGCCCTGGTGCTCAATAGATAGGACACAAATGACAAGCACATGAGTAGGAGGGGAAGGGGAGTAAAGAGAAGAAAAGATCTGAGGAAAAAGATACAAATCATCCACAACAGAGGCACAAAGAATAACAGTGTGAGCATCAAGAGCAGTGACTGTGGTGGAGTCTGTAGTGTGCTCCACAGAGAGTCCCATCAGAGTGCAGGCACGCACAAAGAGCAAGCTGAGCTCAAGGTCAGGCATAAATGCACGTTGAAAAGATACAAGGGGCCAGACAGACCATCGAAGCACACAACCCCAACCCCCTAAACTGGCAAGGACTGACAAGAGCCTGTGCGAACGGAACAAACAAATGCCACAGGACCAAGGACAACAAATTCACTACGGCAACAGGTCATGTGGTGAGTGGCACCGAATCGATGATCCAAGTACCACCCGAATCACGACTGGAGGACGTCACTATGCAACTGGCAATGGAACACTCGGGTGCATATGGGCGCTTAGCAACAAAGGAGGGAGAATGACAAAAGGCACACAAGCGAGACTCAGAAATCCAATCTATACTGCCAGGCCCATCATCATCACATGCCTGCTTTGCTCCCCCACACGAATCATCATAAGATATGAGAACAGACAAACAAACAACTTGCGAACCACCGAGCTGTGACAACACACTCACACCTCCCTAAGAGCAAAGCGCCAAGAGCTAATGGAGCTCGGCGATGGTGCGGTCACGGGGGTCTGGGTCTCCCCTACTCGCAGGTGGGGAAGCCAGAACTGCTGCGGTCGTGTTCGCCACGCGACCAGAGGCTGTGCCGCTCAATGTAGACCGTTGTGCGTGTGCAGCCTAAAGATCGCGAGTGATCCGCGCCCAGTCCAGTGGCTTCTAGCACTCGGTGTAGCGGTGAGTGCCTCCACAGTTGTAGTAGTGAACAGTATGTCCACTACTACCACCTAATGACTACTGCTGCTATGACTACTACTGGCCTGAGCCATGCTTCTTTTTTCCCTTCTACCCCTATGCTACTACTGTCACACCCTACATTTTTGTGTCACGATAGCCGTGTTAGAAGGGGACGAGGAGGGTGTGCCAGAGGATGGAGAAGGGAACTCCAAGAGAGGCATCGGTGGTGATGCAATCACCGGTGCAGCAAGTGAACTCTCCTGATGGGCGACGCCTGCCTCACGGGTGAAAGTCACCCAGAGGAAAAGCTGATGCACCCAAGAAAGCAGCTGAAAGGAGGTGGAGAAGGGCTGGAGCGAAACGTCATTGTACCCCGAGAAGATGTCGGCATGCTCAAGACGGACTCCGATCATGAGTGTCCGAACCGCCCACAACTGTCTACCTCCTGAGGTCCCAAGGCGCATGTAGATACGCAAGGCGCACCGTCAGTATTCGGTTGCGGGCTCAGCAGGTCCCTGACAAAGGGAGTGAAAGGCGGGAGTGTGAGCCGTGTGGGTGGCGTACGTATCTGCAGCAAGCAGGGACAATGCCAGCTCCCAGCCTTGACGTGGGTCAACACCAGCACCTGTGCCGGCCTCTCCAAGAAAGGGGCAAAAATCCACGACAGTCTCGCAAGGCATGATGTTAAGGTGTCCGCGCATCGCCCAAGCTGGTATCAGCACGTGAGCATGGTCCGTAACCTTCTACTCACTGTGGTAGTAGGGCCAAACCCCCTCTGAAGTAGCCCAGACCTGGACGAGAGTCTCCTAGTAGTCAATGTCGTCCTCGCTAACATATCATAGGGGTTGTGTCTCAAAGTCCTTAGGTTGTTGCTCCGTAGGGAGGGAAACCACAGGATGGGAAAGACAAGAGATGGGGAAGACACCCAGATGAGGAAAGTCGCCGAGGTAGGACTTACGGGAGGATCGGATCTCCGGGAATAGGGAACCGAAATGCATCTGTACCTGGTGGAGACGCTCTTCCTCAAATCAACTACACAAATCTTCCTCTCGGGACTGTCATCCTCCATGCCTGGCATGTCAGGGTCCTCCTCCAAAGGATCAAGAAGTGGTGGGTCCTTTCTTGCCCCTCTCGTGGGTATAGATGCTCACTACTGTGCAGAAGGTGTGACACCGCCAAACCCCTCGGAGGTCTGCTATGGGGCCGTGGACTCACTCCGAAGAAGATCAGTGAGCGTGCAGATGGCATCGTTCTATTGTTGTAGTAGGCGACGTATCTCATCTTGCTGACTCCGCAGGTCCTCAATAACCTACGAGCGTAGGTTCAGGACCCCTAAGGAGGAGGAGGAGGGATTAGGTGGTCCTTTGTCCTTGTCACTAGTCAGAGCCATGTCAACACTTTACATGGAGCCACGCGTAAAACGTACTTTGAGCAAGAAACCGACAGCATTTCTCGAGGAGTTGAAACCTTCACCAAAAAATGATGTTTTAACCACAAAATTGCTGACGTCAGCAAAGCCGATGATGACGTCAGTGTTTTTTACGTTAGCAAAAAACGCCAGCGTTTTTTACGTTGGCATATTTTAAGCCAGCATATTTTCTTCAAGGTCATGCGAACTTCGCAGGACCGATGGGGTGACCTTGTCACCCCCTGGTGGCGGCTACGCAGGGGCTGCGCAGGCCTGCATAGTGCTACATAGGCCTGTGTAATACTGCGTTTTTTCTACATAGCTGCGTAGCGGTGCTGCTATTGCTGTTGTTGCAACAGCAACTGTAATGCTATCGCTATGCTACTGTTGCTTCCGCTGTTGCTGCTCCACTGCTGTTGCTGCTACCGACTACTCATATCGCCGCTACGTCACGCTCGCTAACCCCAAACAAGTCAACAAGGAGAACACACTGCATACACCACAAGAACAACAAAGGTGGTCTCCGTGAGGCACTACATCAGCTCTCCGAGTGCCCATGTCTCGACCACCGAGAAAATACAAATAGTGCTAGAAAAACTCAAAATCAGCGTCCAGACATAAAAAATGGCTGTCCAAATATTGGAAGCCCTACTACAACCATCGGGTCTCCTCGTTGCACGGGTACAATCCACTGGGTGCACGGGACTCAACCCACCAAGAAAACTCTCTTGCGTCCCGATAAGCCCACAGGGCTCCCGGAACGCATCGACCGCGTCTCGGCGACGCTGTCGTAGGTATTGGAGAAGTCTCGGTACAGTCAGGACTCCCGTCATTTTGTCACGCCCTCCTCTATCATATACCGCCAACGTGGGTGATGGATAATGCATCAGCGTCAGTCTTGACAAGTTGAAGCCACACAAACCAACACTCTCCCTAGCTGACATAGCCGTCCACGCGAGAACTAATGAACAAAGGCATGGAACAACAACGTATGTCAAACCACAATCTGCACCTATCAACCACACATCCACTCATCTGCAACCCATCTAAGGTCTCCCTAGACACTGGCACATCCCACCAAGTGTCTGGATCTCGACCGTGAGAGGAGTGATGCACACGCACACAAACCAGTGTAATGCACATCATACACATGTCAGACGATAAAATGGTCTCCTCGTGACACTGGCAGGTTCAGTGCCCCGGTCTCAACCACTACGAGTAATCCAACAGGTGTCTATGTGCCGGCCACAATAGCATCATCAATCAACACATAGGATCATCCGGGGTCTCCTCATGACACAGGTGTACCTCACCACGTGTCCGGGTCTCGACCACTATGAGCAAACCAGCTAGCATGCACATGCCACACATCGTATGGCCACACACCAAGAAACATGACCCCATGGTCTCCTCGTGACACTGGTGCAACCAACCAAGTGTCCCCGTCTCGACCAACATCGTGCGGCTGTAGTATGCTCATTGCAGAGAATGAACCCCTCACCATGCATCTCCCATAGCGCCGCGTCAGGTCGAGGTCCACACAACACTCCCCCTGGGCAGATGAACGTGGCGGTGATGTCCTCGATGGAGATGTTGATATCGTAGCTGAACAGATCCCGGGCGATGAATCATGTGGTCTCTCCATCGTATAGAGAGAGCTCCCCTTGTCATGTACGAGTCGGCTCCCTCCCTCAAAGACGAAGTTGTGTCTCCGGCTACGACTCCTCACGTTGCAACTCCATCACCTGGAGTGTATCAGTCCTCGTGTGACTGCCAAGGGTCCCAACTCACAGTCTCTCCTCTCTCTGCTCTATTATGATGCATCTATGTACATCGGAGGAAAGGGTATGGACGAGCAGCATGCGAGCGTGGATGGAGTGGCAGAGCTGGCCTCCGAGGGGTTATGGAGCACCTTGAGGCACAGGGGTGTACGGTAAGAAGAAGAGGGCTGGAGCCACAAACCGGATCACTACTCATGGACGAAGGTGACGATGGAGCAGCTGAGTCGGGTGGATGAAGGTGCGTGATGGCAGTAGCAGAAGGAGGAGCAGTGACGGAGTCGACAAGAGCGACGATGGCGAAAAGTGAAGGCACACTTAGCTCTCCTATTGTAGTTTGTCCATCAAATTTCATACTCATAGCTGCTAGAGGATCCTCCCTGAGTATGGGTGTACAAGGTCCTACTAGTGGAAAGCTCGTGTCAATAGTGCTGATGCTCCACTCGTCGGAAAATCGCTGACGCGCTGCCATCACCTCCCCTTGCAGCATCACTACACACTCTTGTAGGTCAGCGTAATCTGCCTCGGACATGTGGATGTGGCCCATATCTGCCTCAAGTAGGATAAACTTTGCCTCACTTGATGCTGCACATGCAGAGTGCATGACTCGTGAGTACAAATCCATCTGCATCTCTGCTACTGAAGACGATGGAGTCGCTATTGATGCATCCACCTATGGATCAACTCAACTCATAACTTGTAGAGACACTAGAACATTGGATGCAGCTGCAGGTGCCATTTTCACACCACAACTCCTGCCTATCAAACGAGGACGAATGAACAATCGCACTGAGAGAGAAGGAGGAGGAGTCGTCAGAGTCCGTGGAGGATGTAAAAATGTCGTCCTTCTTGGTACTGCCACTCTCAGCGTCGATGTGATTAGCAGGGTCACCAACAAGTGAACACGAGAGGAAAAAACACAGCTCCTACTAAAGAGGTGACTCTATCCTTGTATACAAATCTCCTCCACTATCCTCGACTGTCTTCGTAGTGGACACAAGGTATGCAAGACTCCGGCTCGACAATGCCCATGAAGGCAACCAGCAAGCACAGCTAGCGCTCACGCAGCGTCTCGCCCGGAAGACTAGTCGCTGCCACCTGCTTGATAATGGAGTGAGTACCACCATCTGACTTACTCATGTGTGTCGCTGCGCCGTCGTGTGCATGGGAACCTTTAGACTTCGGAAACATGGGCGACTCCTCACGCTGAAGTAGGTCCTCAGGAAGATGACACGGTAGAGCCTATCGTGTCTACTACAGTACATGTCCTAGGGACATCTCTCAGCACTGTTGCCCTCAGGAATACCTCAACCTCTAAAAGACGAGCCGGCCGACTCTGCTCATACACTATGACCGCTGTCGAGCTGGAGTGATTCTCGTGTGCCAACGCCCCAGGAAATCCGTATTGGGCATCCCTATCCGCACGATACTCTTGTGCCAACACCAAGGTGATCGGAGTCGCGAGTAGCACCGCCCAGGCATGCGGTAGTTGAAATCCTCTTGATGCAACCTACTACTACAGAACGTCCGGCTCCTGCCCCGACATAGATGTAAACCTTGATGACATGCACGTCCCAAGCAATCAAACCTCCGCTAGACTGGTGTGAGTCTGCTGTACACTCTCCCTCAAAAGTCATGTCGACAGATCCTAATCTGTACGGGACTCGTCAGCCACCGCCGGGCCTCCAACAGTCGGAGCAGTGAGTGGCACCGCCCAAGGGCGTCGTGCCCGTGCTCCTCTTGATGTCACCCGCTGCTATGAAAGATCAGGATTGAGCCCGGACGTGGAAGTCATGCTGGATGACAGGCAAGTCTCCACCATAATCGCCATGTCAGGATCCGAATCCATGTCATGTGTTATCGCCGTATCGTCACAATCTACCTTAGCTGACGCTAGGGCACCACGGCCTGGCACGAATGCGGGACCTGTCGCTACGGTCACAACAAGCAATGCGTGGTGACCAAACTCCTCCTCGATAGGTACAACGATGGGAGCCCAGGAGGAAGAGGATGTATCGAAACCGGCGCGAGCACGACGTGCAAAGCACTGACGCCAATGCCGCGGGGACACATGACTGGAACGACTACATGAAGGCATGTCACCGTGAGGTGGCGTCGTGGTTACAGGAGTGTGGATAATTGAGAGGATGGTGGCAGGCCGATAGATGAAGCTGAAGGTACACCATTGAATGAGGAAGAAACAGAGGATGAAGGAGATGTGGTCGAAGAGACCATTGGCAAAATACTAACAGAAGCACGCTCAGTGACGACAAGGTCACAAAGCTGCTACACCATCTGCCGCAGGCCATGGATCTTGGCAAATATGCTCGCCAGAGGTCTAGCTAGGAGATATGCTAATGCCGGCAGATCCGTATGCTGTGGAGGACGCAAGCCCGGACGACGTTGAAGCCAAGGTGGATGCCAGCCGCGAGGGCGCTTCCAGCAGCGACGCCAACCATGACGCCCATCACCACAGAAATAACAGAAGAACACGCAAGGCGCCTACTCAAATGTCTACGCACGCATCTCGTGCGCTGGACGAAAGATAGGTGCCAAGAGCACCTACTCCCCGTGGTAAACACCAAACCGCGGGAAAGGATGAGACTAATAGATACTGTCACCCTTGAAGGTCACTGTGTTAGAGTGAACAAACGTGACCAGATATGACGTGCTGCACCATCACAGCAAGTCGGAGAATGGAGTCCGATCAGCTACGGCTACTCATGCTGCTCCAAGACCAGAAGAGGTGGCGTGTGCAAGTGTCGGTGCCGCTTCAAGCGGTAGACGACCCAACCCTTGGAGATGGACAAACTCGAATCCACCGTCAATCCTCTCGAGTAAACTGCGTGCACCAATCCATGGGCCCCAGGGAGACGCCGGTCCACGATGCGTCTCAAAACGAATACCACCGCCAACAACTCAATCCGTTGTCGACTTGATGCCGAGCTATTCTATGGCCCCGCACAAATGTTTTTTTTTTCTCGTGACCTCAATCCCCTTTTTTTCCTTTGCCTTCATCAGCCACTTTTTTTCCTTGCTCTGGCTCTCCCTTATCCTCGCCCCCAAGCCCCAGCTTTCTTTTTTTATATCAACCTCTTGTTTTTTTCTTTTCTTTTTTTTTTCTCTGCTCACCCCGGGTTTGCTCATGACCCGGTTCAGGATTGTCCCCTTGAAAGGGGACAGGTCAGGTTGGGGGGGATTAAAACAAAGCAAGGAGGGGACAATTTCAAGTCGCCCCCCCCTCGCTCCTTGCTCGGTCGCTAAAGAAAAGAGACGAGCGAGTGAGCGAGTGAGTGGGAGGAGGGGGTTCGTCCCTCCCTCTGTCCATCGGCCGAGGGGGCCGACAGAGCCGACGAGCCCCTCCAAGGGGCGCCACAGAGGAGGCTCAACGGGGCCCTCCGAGGGCCTCCTCCTAAGGGGGCGGGAGCTGAAAGGGCCAACGGGCCCCCTCCGTGGGGCCCCTTTGTGGGGGCTCAAGGGGGTCCCTCCGAGGGAGAACCCTAGGAGGAGGGCCGCGAGGCCCTCCTGCAACATTAGCTGTAGTGACGGGTGCAACTGCTACGGTTGTTGCTACTGCTGCTGCTTCTCCTGCTGCTGCTGCTACTACTCTGCGTAGCACTAGCTACTATTGTTGCTTGTTGCTACCGCCGCTGCTGCTGCTGTTGCATCCGCTGCTCCTACTGATGCTGCTACTCTACACAGCAGCAGGTGCTGTTACTTGCTACTGCCCCTGCTACTTCTTACTGTTGTAGCCGTTGCTACTACTGTTGCTGCTACACACTACTGCTGCTGCTGCCGTCGTTGCTGCACGCTGCAGCTACTACCACCGTTGTTGTAGTAGTTGCTGCTGCTACTACTGCAACTATCACCACTATTTTCGCGGCTGATGTGCTACTACAATTGTTGTTGATGTTGTTGCAACACGGCACAACGGCTGCCGCTATTGCTCCTACTAGCGCCTGAGCAGTTGCTACGAATACTAGCGATGGCCGCTGTTGCAACTGCTACCGCCGCTGCTAATGCCGCTGTGCGTAGCTCATCGCCCTTTTGGCGTTCACTTGCAATTGCTTCGCGCTCCCTCACGCTACTGCTGGCATGGCGCCACGTGGCACGTTCTCTTTGCGTTCCACCCAGTGCTATTGCTTCTGCTACTCACACGCTCCCCTACGCTCTGATACCAAATTGGAAATGCTTTAGGGCATGCAAGCCCATACAAAAATGAACATGAGCTCTGTGTGTGAGTGCGATGCAAGAGGACAGGAATTTGGCAAAGTTTGGAACGCAAAACATAAAAGAACAAGGAGAGTTTACAAATGAGCCCCTAGCGGGCTTATGTAGGGGCGCCGGCAGCTAGCCGCACCAGGCCCCGTCAACCCCCCTGAAACCCAAACGAGTCAGCGGGTGGAACACACTACATACACCACAAGAACAACAAAGGTGGTCTCCTCGAGGCACCGCAATAGCTCTCCGAGTGCCCGGATCTTGACCACCGAAAAAATACGAAAAATGCTAGAAAAAAAACTAAAAATCAACATCCAGACATCCAAAATGGCTTTTCCAACATCGGAAGCCGTACTACAACCATCAGGTCTTCTCGTCGCACTGGTATAATCCACCGGGTGCGTGGGTCTCAACCCAACAAGAAAACTCTCCTGCCTCCCGACAAGCCCACACGGCTACCGGAATGCACCAACCGCATCTCGCCGACGCTATCGTAGGTGCTGGAGAAGTGTGAGTACAGTCAGGAGGCCCATCGTGTTGTCACGCCCTATTCTATTATATGCCGCCAACTGAGAGACAGCTCCTAGCACTGCTGTCGCTAGCGTGGCAGTACAAGCCAGCTAGCTAACTCACTAGTACACACAGGTGGATGTGAGAACAGCAAGGGGTCGGCTAGGGACACAAACACAAGTGTGAGAAGCTACAAATGTTAAGACATACAGAGAGACATGACAACTGAGGTCTAGCCAACCTAAATAGTTCCACGGACCTAGTGGATGCACACACGCACACATGGCGCACAACGACGCTATTCTTCTAGCAGGACAAAACAGTGGCAAAAACACAGATTTGGCCATAATTCCCTGTAGACACATCAGAACGACGAGCCGTTTGAACCAGAACGGCCACGTCAATGAGATCTACATCCTAATAGGCTGCACGGCTACGTGTTGTGACACAGCACGAGTCTACAAAACACGGAATTCTTCTGGGCGCCCATCGTCGTCAGCTGCCAGCCTTTCTCCACCGTCGCCAGTCTCAGGGATCTGCACGTGAATGGACATGAGCCGAGGGGTCACCGTAAGCTGTGTACGACACACACAACACTCCCCCATGACCGGAGGACAAAACACGTCCATGCACATGCAGACACTGACGCTATACAGAGCAGGGAACGCACAGCCGCTGTAAGCAGTAGGCTCAACACATACAAGGTGGCACATGAGGAATCAACCTGCAACAGGGGTGGGGCAGAGTCCAACGGAGCGAGTGGTCGCATGAAACTTTGAACGACCCAGAGCCTTGGTAAAAAAATCCGCGCACTGCCTCTCACTGCTCACGTGGATGACTCGAATGTCACCACGATCAACCAGATCACGCACAAAGTGATGCTCGACATTGATGTGCTTCGTGCGTGCATGAAACACACCTGAGTTCTTGGCGATGGCCTCCGCCCTCATGTTGTCACACTGGAGAACCACGGGGGGAATGGACTGACCCAGTTCACGCAACAGACGGAAGAGCCAGACGCATTCTGCTGCACCGGCGCCTAGGGTAACATGCTCTGCCTTACCAGTACTGCGTGCGATGCAGCCGTGCTTCCCACTTCACCAGGACACTGCAGTGCCTCTAATGAGGAAGATGTAGCCGGTGCGGCTTTTGCCATCTGGACTCCACGCCCAGTCCCTGTCTGTGTACCCATTAAGCACAATGGATACCGTCTTGCGAAAGCACAGGCCGAAGCGTGCGGTGGACAAATTGTAGCGCACACACCGGACTGCGGCCTCCAGTGTTCGCTGGCGCGGAGCCTGCGAGAACTGGGCGAGCAGGTTGACAGTGAAGGCAATGTCGGGCCGTGTCGTGGTGGCCAAGTACATGACCGAGCCGATGACTCGTAGGTACAAGGTCACATCAACTGGCTCCCCCAGGTTTGCTGGGTCATCGGCCTTCAGGGCGGCCTGCCCCTCAGGGGTCATGGGCGTGGAGGCTGTGCGGACGGCAGCGAGGAGGTCGGCAAAGCGCTCCCCCATGGTCTCTGCGTAGCGTCCCTGATGGACACGGAGCGTGCGACGAACACGGTCATGCACGATCTCCATCCCCAAAAAAACAGAGGCCTCACCAAGATCTTTCATCTTGTAGGCCGAGGAGAGAACGGCCTTGGCGGCATTCACTGCTCCCAGGTTGGGCGAGGCGATCAGAAGATCGTCCACGTAGACGAGGATGGCAGCAAGCGGTGCTGGGGACTGTGAGATGAACAGAGATGGGTCAGCATCACTCTGAACGTACCCAGCGCGTCTTAGCGTGCTTGTGATCTCCTGGTTCCAGTAGCGCGGTGACTGCTTCAGGCCGTACAAGGCCTTCCGTAGCCGATACACACGACCGGTACCATCCTCAAAGCTGGGTGGCTGGACCATGTAGATCTCCTCCTCAAGATCCCCGTTTAGGAAGGCGTTGTTGACATCCATCTGATGGAGTTCCCAGTCGCGCTGTGCCACCTGGCTCAGCAACGTGAGTGTGGTCGTCATCCGCCCAACAGGGGCGAAGGTTTCACTGTAGTCCACACCAGGGATCTAAGCGAAGCCTTTTGCTGTTAGGCGTGCTTTGTAGCGCTCCACAGTGTTGTCTAGCTTAAGTTTCTTGCGTAGAACCCACTTGGCCTTGATGGCCTTGCAGTTCTTTGGCAAGTCCACCAGCTCAAAGACGCCGTGCTCGCGGATGGCATCAAGCTTAGCCTGGCAGGCAGTGCGCCATTGCTCAGCATCACGGGCCAACAAGGCCTCAGGCAGACTGGTGGGATCGGGAGCCAGCACTGGTGTACTCCGTGTAGCCAGGGCATATGCTGCAGAGGGGGGGCGGACCGTCACCATGGACACAGCGTCGTCACGAGTAATACTGTGCTCATGAGCAAGTGGTGCCGCATCAGTGGCACATCCAGGGTGAACCTCAGCAAGGCCGTGCGTACTCAGGCCGAGGGCCTTTGTGCCCGGATCACCGCTGACGACGTTGCGCGTGGGGCACGGGCGGAGACGTCCACCGGGTGCTCATGTGTAAGGGTCCGACGGGGCAGGAGCATAGGGCACTGATGACTCACATGCCGTTGTGGTCCGCAAGGCAGGCGTGCCACTTGAGGCTGGCGTGGCATCAACAACTGGGGACAGGCCCACGACAGACGCAGGCGCGTCTATGGCCGGAGACGGGGACAGCTCAGCGCCAGACACGGATCCAAACGCAAGGTCGGACTGAGCCTCAGACGCAGAAGCAGACGCAGGGTCAGACTCAGTCTCAGACGCGGAAACGGACTCGGACGCAGACTCGGACACGGGCGAGAGCGGAGAGTCGGGGGCAGAGGAGCGAACCACAGACGGGGCGGGGCTGGGGGTGCCGGTGGGCACAACCGCTGGGGACAGCCCCGGGGGTGACGGCGACCGAGTGATCGCACTGGACGGGGGCACTGTGCCAACCGGGCCAGGAGCTTCCCCCACACGACGGGGACCAGAACACCCAGGGGCATGAGCAGCACGCAGAGCGTGGATGCGAGCAAGGTCGCGGAAGGCGAGATGCTCGAAGAAGAGAGCGTCACGAGACTCCACGATGCGGCGGCGCTCAGGGTCCCAGAACCGCCAGGCCTTTGATCGCGAGGTGACGCCAACGAAGGCGTAGAGGCGGCCTCGCGGAGAGAGCTTGCTCCCCTGCTGCTCCGGCGTGAACCAGACGCAGGCAAGGGAGCCCCAGACACGGGCCAGGCGCAGGTCCCCGCAACGCCCATACCACAATTCGTAGGGCGTGCGGTGACCTGGGAGGGGACCGTGGGGAATGCGGTTCCAGACCCAGGTCATGTATGCCATGCCCTCAAAGGCAAAGGCCTCAGGCATGGCGCTGTCGGCGCGCATGGCGCGGACCGCATCCNGGTCGCGGAAGGCGAGATGCTCGAAGAAGAGAGCGTCACGAGACTCCACGATGCGGCGGCGCTCAGGGTCCCAGAACCGCCAGGCCTTTGATCGCGAGGTGACGCCAACGAAGGCGTAGAGGCGGCCTCGCGGAGAGAGCTTGCTCCCCTGCTGCTCCGGCGTGAACCAGACGCAGGCAAGGGAGCCCCAGACACGGGCCAGGCGCAGGTCCGCGCAACGCCCATACCACAATTCGAAGGGCGTGCGGTGACCTGGGAGGGGACCGTGGGGAATGCGGTTCCAGACCCAGGTCATGTATGCCATGCCCTCAAAGGCAAAGGCCTCAGGCATGGCGCTGTCGGTGCGCATGGCGCGGACCGCATCCTCCAGGGTGCGGTTACAGCGCTCAGAGACACCATTCTGCTGGGGGGTGGCGGGAGCAGAGAGGTTATGGAAGACACCGAGCTCGATGAATGAGCGTACCATGTCACCAAGGTACTCGCCGCCACGGTCCGAGAGGAACGTCTGAAGGCGGTGGGGAGACTGGCATTCGGCCATGACCAGCCAAATACGGACTGCAATGGCGGCATCGCTCTTCTGACGCAAGTTGTAGACCCAGCGCATGCGTGTGAAGTCATCAGTCAACGTCAGGACGTAGCGACCGCGGTCCTCCTGAAACTCGATAGGGAACGGACCCATGAGGTCGAAGTGGACAAGCTCCAGGGGTCGACGAGCCCTGGAGACAGACGCAGGATAAGTAGACCGGTGCATTTTTCCCTCGACACTGGTCAGACAGTCGGTTGTGGGCGGCGTCTCGAAGGACGTTGCATCAAGACCGAGAGCAGGCTGAGTGCGGATCAGTCTATTGACAGCTCCTAGGTGCACATGACAAAGACGTCGATAAAGGAGGCGGTGGTGCTCGGGGGACAGAGCACCAGCGACGAAAACACGGGCAGCGAAAGAGGGAGGCAAAGGGGGTGCACTTGCAGAACACCCATCAATGTGCTACAGATTATCAACGACCGTCCCACTGAGGACGATCTCCTCGGTGTCGCGCACAAAGATGCGAGCATCGGTAGCCGTGTGCGTGACACCGAGGTCCATCTTGGTGCAAGCACGGACAGGGAGCAGGCTGAGTTCTTGATCCAGGACAAAGAGGACATTGGAGATGTATACGGGACTAGCTAGCCCGGTGAACTGCACAACCCCAACACCTTGGACAGGGACCTCATGGCCGGCTACAGTGCAAAAAGAGCGAACAGTGCCAACGGGATGCAAGACAACAAAGGCGTCACGACGACACGTCATGTGATGGGTGGCACCAGAGTCCACGACCCACATGGCATTTGTGACCCGTGTACAAGGGGCAACGTGGCACTCGGTGACGGAACAAGGCGCGGAAGCAGGTCGCTCGGCAGGCAACGCAGCAAGACGAGCAACGGAGCGTGCATGAGACGCATGCAACCAAGACACGTCATCGGGTCCGTCACGCGCACATGGCTGGGCATGGGGACAACCACAAGCATCATCACGCAATTACACAGGCAGTTCGCAGGCAGTAGGACCCCTCGACTCAGTCAACTCACTCGCACCTCCCTGAGATGAGCGCAAGGCGAGAAGCTGGTGCAGCTCGGCGATCGTCCTGTCGCGCTCGACGAGCGCCTGGTCGCGAGGATCCGAGGAGGAGGCTGCTGTGGCGACGGACTCCTTTGGGACGGCGGCGGTAGTGGCGGCTGAGCGGGCGGTCGCTCTGGTCGTCTGGCGCATGCGTGCCTCGTGTGCCTGCTGCAGCCCACGGGTGACCTTCGCCCAATCCAGGTGACGTCCTGTCAGGCGAGTGCAGTCGGATAGCGATGGTCACCACCGCGCTTGAAGCACACGAGCCGGCGTCCTGTTGTGCTGCCTGAGTCGCTGCTGCTGCCGCCACTGCTGTTGTTGCTGCCGCCACTGCTGCTGCCGCAGCTGCTACTGCTGCTTGCGCCGCTGCTGTTGCGGCTGACACTGCCAGTGCTGGTGCCGCTGCTGGTCTCGCCGCAAGAACTACCACCCGACGCTCTGCGGCCCTTCTTCCCCTGAGCCAGAGTTGCCGTTACTATAGACGGCGGGGAGGGAGATGCGGCGGCAACTGCGGCTGAAGCAGTGCTACGGCGAGCGCGGTTCGTAGCATCCATGCCTGCGACATCCAAAAAGTGGAGAGTGGCCCAGCGTAGTAAGGTCCCGTCGCTTGCCATGTCGCGAAGTAGCGTCTGGTCGAAGTTGCTGAAGACGCGCGCGTAGTCGGGGTGGATACCGTAGATGATAGTCTGGAGGGCGGAGTATTGCACAGGGGCGTCGTCCCCAAGTTCCTCGTACAGCTGGGTCGCCCGGCGCCAGTAGTCGGCTGCAGACTCCTGAGCAGTCAGCGAGGCGCTGGGATGTCAAAGCCAAGGTGGCGCCCTCAAATAGGGTGACGGCCAGTGCCAACGCCGCGCAAGGGTCAGCTCCTGAGCCGGTCAGCGGATCGCCAAGGAACCGACAGAAGTCCTTGGTGAAGTCCGAGGTGGCCTTCATCTGGCCAAAAGCTGAGCGAACTGCCATTTGTGTTTCGGCGGGGTCCGACGCCTGGTATGGAGTGAGGTAGTAGGGAAGGACTCCCTCGCTCATAGCCCACATACGGAAGCGCCGTTCCCAGGACTTGAAGTCATTCCCAGTCCGGAAGATGGGCGGGTTGGACTCAAACCACTTAGGTGGCTTGACCGTCGGCAGGGCAACGGCTGAAGCCACTGCGGGGCCAGGCATCGAGGAGGCAATCCCCTTACCCAGGCGGGCCCGCAGAGCCAGCTCCTCAAAGCTAAGTGGGCGGTGAGATGAGCTTGGGTCAGCGTTGTTCCTGTAGCTGGTGCCCTGGAGGGTAGCATTGACCTCACGCGCTCTGCGACGCGCCTCCAGGCAGATGAGGCGTGCTCGCAGCACCTCTTCCTCGCCCTCCTCGCCGAAGTCGGAGAGGTTCTCTGCGACTTCATCAGCATTACCGCCGTGGGCGAGGTGGTCCTCGCTCGGGTCAGTCGACGGACGCTGCTCCTGCTGCTGGGGCAGTAAGCTCCTGACCAGATCTTGCAGATCGGCAACCTGCCTCGTCAAGGTATCGCGGCTCTCCGCCTGAAGGTCCGCCAGTGCGCGCACTTGGCGCACCAATGTCGTCGGGCTTGGCGGCCGCTGCAGCTGCTGCTGTTGTGGTGACGGCTGCCACAACTGCTGTTGTTGCTGCTGCTGCTTCTGATGATGATGATGATGCTGCTGCTGCTGCAGATGCTGCTGCAGCTGCTGCTACCGCGGTGGTGACGATGGCACCTGCCGGCGTTGGCCATTGATGGTGCTGCCCTTGGCACCTGCGTCGTTGGTGGCGCTGGGGGGGATGAGCTTGGGCATGGTGGCCGGTTCCCCCTCTCTCCTTTTTTTTTTGTGTGTTGTCGCGGACCGCCTCACAGCGGAAACTCAACTCCACGAAACTCCTCCGCGGAATGTCTCCGCAGACCCCTTCCGCGGTACACTTCACCGCGGAGGTGCACCGCAGATCACCGCGAATGGGCTGCGTGGGGGGGGGTGCGGCGGAGCTGCGACGGGTTGCCGCGAACAGCCACCGCGATCGCGAATGCTCACCGCGGTGGTGCTCGTGCGGAACGCAATGAAGTGCCGCGAACTGTCGGGGCACCCCGTCAGTGCTTTCCGCGACCACCGCGGGGCTGCCGCGACTTCGACTGCTGTGTCGCCGCGGCACTGCCGCGGACTCGCACCCCCCCAGCTCGGTGGAGCACTACTGGCGGTGTTCCACGACCGCCGCGGAGATGCTGCGGTGTGACGCCCTGGATCCGCGGATCACCGCGGAACTGCCGCGGGGTCGTCACCACGGGGTGGCGAATTCCAAACACCGCGCCCGACCGCGGTAGATCCGCGGGACCACCGGCGGGGTTTCGTTGCAGTCGCGGAGCTGCGGCGTCCGCTGCGGAAACCTCGTCGCCGCGGAACACCGGAGAATTTCTGCGGAACAGCTGCTGTTGCAGCGGAACGGCCGCGGAACTGTCACGGACTTGTTAAAATAAACGGTGGAAACGGTGGTGAGTCCTCGAAGGACCTCTCGCCGAGACAAGGGGCGTTGTTGCTGCTGCTCCTCAAGGCAACGGCTGCGGTCGCTTACTGTCACTACGGTCGCTGCGTCTCTGCTACGCAGCTGTGCGAGCACTGGCTCGCTGCTCTGATACCATGAGAGACAGCTCCTAGCATTGCTGTCGCTAGCGTGGCAGTACAAACCAGCTAGCTAACTCACTAGCACACACAGGTGGTGGTGAGAACAGCAAGGGGTTGGCTAGGGACACAAACACAAGTGTCAGAAGCTGCAAATGTTGAAATATGCAGAGAGAAATGACAACTGAGGTCTAGCCAACCTAAATAGTGCCACGGACCTAGTGGATGCACACGCGCACACATGGCGCACAACGGCGCTACTTTTCTAGCAGGACAAAACAGTGGCAAAAACACAGTTTTGGTCATAATTCCCTGCAGACACATCAGAACGACGAGCCGTTTGAACCAGAACGGCCACGTCGACGAGATCTACATCCTGATAGGCTGCACGCCTACGTGCTGTGACACAGCACGAGTCTACAAAATACGGAAGTCTTCTAGGCGCCCGTCATCGCCGGCTGCCAACTTTCTGCCACCGTCGCCGGTCTCAGGGATCTGCACGTGAATGGACATGAGCCGAGGGGTCACCGTAAGCTCTGTACGACACACACAACACCAACGTGGGTATATGGATAGTGTATCGCTGTCAACCTTGACGGGTGGAAGCCACACAAACCAACATGGGGCGATCGTTGATCAGCTCCGAGCAAGTAGTGCACCACCAGACGATGCCTCAGTGCCACCCGGGTCCGCATCTAGGGTCTGCACAAGCATAGACACGGCTGAGTGGTCACAGCAAAACTGTACAAGTCGAAAGGAACATCGCAAATCACAACAAATCTGCAAGGGACCGGCACATTTTTCTCTTTTTTTTTTGTGGACGTTAGAGACATCTTCAAAGTGGTCGTCTCATTTTCTTGTACGAATTTTTGGCATAGAATCAAATTACTTGCGAGAAAAGTGGGTATGCCGCAGAAGTACCCTGTGGTCACACCACCGTTCCTAGGTACAGTGTTTTTCCGCGAAAAAAAAAATCAACTCGACCACAGAAGGGTACATGTGTAGATTTCCCACGAAATTTGAATGTGTATGCCCTACCCGGTGTTCGGAAGAATAAAACTACTCTACCCGGCGTTCGGAAGAAAAAAACTACTCTACGTGGCATTCGGAAGAATAAGACTCCCCTACCTATCCTTCAGAAAACAAGACTCCCTTACCCACGAACAGCGAGAAAACAAAAGCATGTCGACATTGCATGCGATGCAGCGTCGACATGCTGATGTCATCATTTTCTTTTTACATTCACAAACCCTTCTTTTGAGGGGTTTGTGAACGTTAGAGGGGCATTTGCCTGTGGTTTGCATGGGGGGTTCGAGACTCCCCATGCATTGAAAGGGAACCTGCTAGGCCCCGCTGCCGCAGGGCTTAGCAAGAGCCCGCGCAAAATTAAAACCCTAAACCACAAATGTATTTTAGGGTAGGGTTTGTCTAAGGTTCGCGTGGAAAACGTGGGGGGTTTGCTTAAAGAAAAAATTAAACAAAACGAGCATTTTTGCTCGATCTCAAAACCGGCGTTTTCTTTCGATAGCGATTCTCATGTGGAAGCGAGAATTGCGAGGGAGGTTGACATGCCCCACCTCGCTTCGCTCGATCAGCGACGCATGTCGTTGATCGAGTATGGTGAAGCAAGCGGGCAAACTACAGTTCTTTTTTAAACCACCGGGCGGGGGAGTCTTGATTTTGAAGCGTCAAGTAGGGCGTTCCCAACCCCTTCGCGGATTGGGTATAAGGCTTATCATGCCCACCACAAGATTACTGAGCTTGCTACAATGGCATGGCAAAAAATTCAACTTGACCGTGACTAGAACCGTCCATGACAAAAACAACGACAATGGCAATGGCAGCAACAACTGCAACTGTGACAACAATGTGGATGACAAGGGCAATAGCAATGGCGCTTGCTACAAGGGACATCGCAACACCATCCACCTTGTACAACACCACCCCACCACCAAACCATGGCACAAAAACTGCCAACCCTTCCGCAGCTGCCACCGCAGTTGATGCTCTTTGCAATATGCCACACCCCTACTGCTGCCATCACAGTTGGTGCTGCTGCTGCTGTTGCCGCCGCCGCCGCTGCCACTGCCGCAGCTGCTGCTGCCACCACAGTCGCCGCTGCTGCTGGCGATAATGGAGCTATTGCAACTGGTGGTGGTGCTAGTGCTGGTGCTGCAGCTGGTGTTGGTGCTGGTACTGGAGCTGGTGGTGGTGCTGCGGCTGCTGCTACCGCCGCTGCTGCTCCTGTTGCAGGACATCCAAGATGTGTTCCACACGGTACTTCATCACAGGCTGGCCAGACTTTGTCTTTTTCCACATGCGCGACTTAAGCTCCCTCCGATGTCTCTCCGCTGCTTCCCTCTGTTGCTGCCGCTGCTGCGCCTCCTCCTCCCTGCGCCTCCTCTCAGCCTCCTTCTCCTTCTTCCGATCCTCCGCATCCTGAAGCACTTTGCTCCATCCCCGCTTGTGCTTCGGATAAGACGTTGACTTCTCCATGAGCTTCCCTCGCTTTTGCCCGAGCTCCCATTCCCTTTCCTGCCCATGTCCTGGGCTTTTGCCCCTTCCTCGACCTCCACCTTCCCTTAGGTGACTATTGCCCCTCCCCTCACCCACTCCTTGAAAATCATCCGCTCTCTTCATCGGACCATTTTGGTGTTTCCTCCCAAAAAAGGCTTTAGAGTGTGCGGTGACCTCAATTGCTTGCAACGTTTTCACCTGCGAGGGTGTTTGTTTTTGTCTTGCACCCCACATCTCATCTGAAACCCCCTCCTCCTCCTCCTCCTCCTCCTC
>SZWC01006652.1:77104-91236 GCA_023375785.1 Penium margaritaceum
CCCCCTGTGTGTGCAGATTCTGAGGTGTTGGCAATCACTTTCCATTTCTTAAGTCTTTTTTCTAGTTTTGTGATTTTTTCCGGGTTGTCAATTCTGGTGTCTGCTAGAAGACAGATGGTCGGTTGATGAGACTCGAGGAAGGAGATTAGGTGGGGAATCTTTTGGTGACCCGACATCCCATTGATGTTGAAGGACACAATGTTGAACTGTTCTTGAAATTGCCGGGCCTGTGTCTCCTCTTCCTTGAGGGTTTCTGTTGCTTTACGTTTGTTGTTGTTGGGGGATGTTGGTTTGTTCTTTTGTTCGTTTGTCCGTTTGGCTGGTCTAGTACATTTCAGTTTCTTCTTTGGTGCTAGATTATTCTGGTGGGGACCTTCCCTTTTGCCTGATGCTACTGTGGATGTTGTGGGGACGGGTGATAGTGATGTGCTTGTGTGATTTGAAGGTGATCCTGGAATGGGTGGAGATGGTTGCTTGTTTGTGCTGGGTGTTTCCCTGATTGTGGGTTCAGTGGGAGGGTTTGTAGGTGTGGAGACGTGAATGGGGACTGTTAGTGCAGTGGGTTTTGGGCAGAAGGCACGGCCGGAGACGTGAGTATGAATGTTGGTGTTTTGAGAAGGTACTTGGACTGAATACTTAAGATCCATCGTGTGGGGTTTTGGACCTGGTTCGATAGTGTGTGCTGTTACAGGTGATGTCACTGAGTGATGTGGGAATGTGGTTGGTTTGCTGGGGTCTACTGGATCTATCAGGTGAGCATGTCCTTGAGGATGGCTGCATGAGAGGAAACGTTCCGAGCATCTTTATTTCACTGCTTTGAGGAGAACCTGGGTAAGAAGTTTTTTCTTTTGTTTGCTGTGCTGTTTACTTGTGTGTTGTGTTTGGAGAGACGAGAGGTGAAGGTTTTTTGAGCTGGAGAGGAGGGTGATTGGAAACCCTATTTTGTGCTTCTTTTTATTTAAGAAAAGGATTGCATACAGAAGAGGGATTTCCCATGAGAATGCTTTGTAGTAGTGGTACCAGGTCCTGTACTCATGATAGAAATCCTGCCGATGACTATTGGGGGCAGGGCCCTGGTTCTGATGCTGAGATATGCAGTCACGTGATGGGTGAGGGAAGGGCTCTAAGATTGTTGTGAATGGTAAAAACCAAAGCACTTAATTAGGATTGTAGGCTTTATGCTTGAAAACTTTTCTCTGACTTTTGGGAGTGGGGGAGGTATGAAGGGCTGGGGGAAGTGGAAGGAAGAAGGTTGCTGAAAAGGAGGAAGGAAGGATGATTGATTTTGAAATGACCAGAGAGTCAATTAGAAACCATGCTACTTGACTGGAAACTACCGAAGTGCACATGTCTGATCTACAGGGAGCTAAGGATGGGTACCCATGCCACAGGTGGCACTTAGAAGAACTGAGGAACCAGCTAGGGCTCTGTTGACTTCTAGCCATACTAGGACGAGGGGTAGATCTGCTGAACCAATGAAAAGACTTAAGAACCACAGTTGCATCTGTTGAAGAACCTTGCGTGAGCCTTGAATGTTTTGGTGGCCATGGTGGTTGGGCCCTGGAAATGGCCGGCAGTGTGCCATGGTTGAACCTGCGTGGGACAGTTGGATTTGAGAGGTGTTGAGAGACTTGGTGTAGCATGGGCAGTGAGGCGGAAAGCGTGTATGACTGACAGGTTTTACCTGGGGTGGTGCTCACAGCTCGAACTTCCTCTTCAGGGCAGCAAGGTCGCTGTTGACGTTCACCAGGAAATGTTCCTGCGTTGGGTTGGCCAGATATGCTGTACGTGCCATGTCGTGGGTCCGCGTGTTGATGTGGTCGAAAAGTTCGTCGAGGGAACTCCCACAGTACTTCCCACAGCATTTGTAGTTGCAAACATGTTTTTCGATCTTCTTGCCCGCGTTGGAGAAAGTTATGCCCTTGTCGGTTTGTCACAGCGGAGCGAAAAGCGTGTTGCCGATCTGACGTTCTGTACAGCAAGCCAGAAATTGTTAAACCAGAGAGATGATGCCTAGGGTTTGGGATGGGAACAAAAGACGTACCCACGTGGTGATGCACTTCCGTGATGGTGCGGACACCAGTCAGCGGGTGTGAACGTGACAATGGGGACATATTGTGATACTCAGTATGGTGGTTGTTTGCGCAGAAGTCGCACACTAAGCCTGAAAAGTTTAGCATGACTTCCTTGGTGCAGTTGGGTGGGGTAAAGACCGGCACCACCTCCAGGAAGGTGGGGTCCTCTGGGTGCGGCACTGGAACACCGATAATGGTCGATGTAGTAATACCCGTGAGAGGCTGTACGTGACGGTGGAGGTGATCGACATCAGCGAGGTATGCCTTGTTTCGGCCAGCGGGGATGTAGACCGACAGCAGCCACTTGACGTCCTCAAAACGGTAGAAGGGGGGGCAGTTCCGCAGGGAGAAGGTCATCCTATCCGGATAGCAGAGTTTGTAGGCCTCAAAGGCCGGGCACGTGACTTTCGTCACAATCACCTCGACCTTGGGCTCATGATCTGTGTGAGTAGAGGCAAGAGGTTGTTTAGTTATGCACAGGTACATTACATGAAAAGGAAGCATTTGAGTACACAGACCTGTAGGCTTGAAGATGTATGGAGATTGCGCGACAGCCAGACCAGGGATGGTACCTTCATAGTCTTCGACTTGCACGGAGTATTTTGCCATCAAGACTTTCCCACGGAACACAGTCTCAGAGGAAAAAACCTTAGCAGAGGTGAGGGTGGATTCAGGAACATCAACCGGATAGCGGCGGTGGAGCATCAGCAGGAAAGAGTGCGCGATGCGGTCTCCAAGGTTCGCCACAGCGTTGGGAAAGGTGAGATAGAAGAGCTGGTTGAATTTCTTGGTGACACCCTCAAGATCCATACTTGCCTTATGGGCCACCGGCCGGTGTTGGATGGTGCCTTTGGCAAGGAGCTGTCTGCGTGCAGCTTTGACGTCCGTCACGGAGCCGGAAGGAACAGGGAACCGGCCGACAGGTGGTGTCCGGTTGGCAGCGAGCGGGTCCGGGTTGGTGTGATTGGCGTCCCTCTCTCCAGACAGACCGCTTGGGAGAGGTGCCTGATGAGTCACGCGGGGTGCTGGGGCCCAAAACTGGGGTAGAGCCCGTGCCATTGTTTTCAGGTTGCTTGTTGAATGTGGACTGAGCGGGGCGAGGCAGGATCACTGTACCGCTCGAGCGGCCAGCGCCGGCGGAAGTGCCTGCATGGACAGAGCGTCGAAGGGTGAGGAAAGTGTGGAGGAGATAAGAAGTTAGATGAAATTTTTGGAACCAACCTGGTTCCGGTGAGGACTCAGCCGATGGAATGCATTAACGCTTGGCCTTGGATTTGGCTGATTTGGGAGGGTTTTGCGCAAGGGATTTACCTCCTGCCGCTTGTTGGAAATGCGCAGTCACTTCCAAAGTTTTGGCCAGGCCGTTGATCGCGGGAGGCTCGGTGTCGTTGCACACACCTTCCATGTTGGAGGTTCCTGTGTCAAACAGAGCGGAAGGAGTTATGTTGACAGGCCGATAAGACCATACGTTCGCAGGAGTGTTGCAGCGATCACGATAGTCTTGGGAATGGACGACGTTCTGTCCGGGAGGGATAGTGATTGGCCTGAGCCTTTAAATGCAAGAAGTGAGGAGCCTGCCGTACTGGGATACGGGGCATGATAGGAGCCGACCGTATGAGTATACGTGGCATGAGTAGGGGGGGTAGAGGTGTGGGTAGTTTGGCCTGCCACACTTGCGTATGGGGCTAGAAAAAAGGAATTTGAGACTTGGACCAAGGTATGCGTTGTGAAGAGACGGAAGAAGACCTGCCAAGGGGGAGCAGAATTTTGTACCTGCGGCCATGGTGCTGATTGCAGGTGCTGCTGTGGGCGTCGTTGAGCTAGTTTGGGCGAAAACGGGGAAGTGTTCCCCGGTGGTAAGACTGTTCTTGTTCCGCGGCTGTTTAAGTCCAAAAAGCATCGCCTGAGAGGTTCGACTGAGCGGGGGGAGCAAAGGTAATGCCGCCGTGGGATAGCGGGGTACTCCAGGCGCCTCCGGGCTTTACTTTTCTTGGTTTTCTTTTTTGCCCATTTTTTTGGAGGATTCCGAGATGCCTGGTTACCCTTCCAAGGTTCACCTTTCTGATTTTCTCTGAAGTAAAGGGCTGGGCTTTGTAACTTCGAATCTTTTGCCCGGAAGAGTTGAAAAGGGTTTTTTGGTCCGCCCGCGGGCTGAGAGTCTCGAGACACCATGAAGTGCCAGAATGGCAAGTTTCCGATGTCCCATCGGTGAGGATGTGGATGGGTCTGAGCCTGAGGGGATGTCGAAAGCGTTGAAAGGCTATCCGCTCGCCTCTTATTAAGTGGAATGCTGATGTGTCCTTCACTTTTCCAGTCTTGGATGGTCGCCTTCTCAGAAACACATGTGCCAAGCCATGTGAGAAGAATGGTGGCGAACAACATGCGGAAACGCCAACCTTGATTGTGGCGGCCATGCGTTCGGCGGCAGAAAGACGTCGATGGGAGGTGCCCCGAATGCCTGGGCTTGTTTGCAGACAGCTGGACGCGGTGATCGCGGTTTGGATAGCTTGGCGCCTGAGGCTGATGTTGTTGACGTTGCTTGATCTCCTTTGTTAATGGTGCTGCCATGGTGATGAGTTCAGAGGGCTTCGGTTAGATTCCGCTGATTCCAGTCGAGAGCGGGGGGCGGGGATGCTAGGGCCTTGAACCGACGCCCTGATTCTGATTTTGATTCTATGTGTCGGGGGCAGGACGCGGCGAGACGAATTCGTTTGCGAGAGCCTAAAACCGTTCCCGACTCCGCCACAGGGAGTGGCGAAAAAAAGCCAAGAATCACGAGTCCCGCCAATTTCTTCTAGTTTGGAGGTGATTTTATCCTACGTGGCATCGTTCCCAGAATCTGGGTAACGTCCTGTTGGCGGAAAAAACTAGAATAAAAGGAAATGCCTATGGTGTTGATTCTAGTGAAAAACGTGATTGAGGAAATCAATTCATGAAATCTGAAACAGCATCTACGGTCAAAACGAAGCTTTCTTCATGCCGACGGCACGAGAAAACTTTCCGGCTTTGGACCAGGCGTTGGGTGTACAAGTAGGCTGCCGATGACAACACACACATACGTCATGCAGCAAGCTTCGACGTGCTTCCTAAGAACCGGGCATTCTATCCATCAATATCGGACACCATGACGCGCGAGTTAAGGGGAGTCCTACTTGATTACCCGCTGATTCGAATCACTTCCCTCCTACTCGAACAATCATAAGTGAGTCTGATTTTGAGAGGGAAATGTATGGAACCCTATAATCAAAATCAAAATCATGACGACGGTTCAAGGCCTACATTTGCAGGAGCGGGTTGGCGGAGGTATTTTCAGCGCAGCATGGGCATGTGCTGGGCTAGCACTCAATGTGTGGCATAACAGTTAATGTATCCAGACAACCATCAACATACAACGGATGTATCCACAAGCTGAACATTGAAACAACTATATTCGGCATGAAAAACAAACATTGCCACATCCATATCGATGGCCGCGCCCGATCAGCGACGTCAGTTGTCGATTGAGCGAAGCGAGGGGGATGATGTGTCACCCTCGACGTTGCAAGAATCATGGACATGCAATTTGCCTTTCTTTTCTTTTTCTTTCTCCACTTGCAAACCCCCATATGCGGGCTCAGCCCATCCAAGCATAAAACCCTGCATCCCCATCCCAAATTCCGATTAGGGTAGTAATTTGGGGCCTTTAGGCTTTTACTTCTACAAGGGCTCCTGTTGGACCCTGCACTAGCGAGGCCTAGCAGGTTCACTTCTAACGCATGAGTGTTTTGGACCCCCCCTTCAAACCCCTCACACGCCATTTTCGAAAAAAATCACAAACCCCTCTAAAGTGGTGTTTGTGGTTTCTCTTTGATGTCTAAACGACGTCGGCATGTTCACACTACATGCCATGAGACGTCGACATAGCCCGTGGTTTTGGATATGGCATGTGTTTTTCACGCTTGCTGGATATGGAATGAATGATGTGCAAAACAAAATCCAAATTTGGATATGGTTTGTTCAATATGCGAAACGTGGATATCTCAGCTCCATCGACAATTTCGTGGATGTATGGTCACTTCCCCAACTCCAATGCCACTTCTTTTGGCATCTGGTTGTACCAGGCACTCTATTCCTTTCACCTAGCTTGAAACCGATTGTGGCAAGAAATAGACTGGCATCACAACAGCCCCCCTCAATGACACATATTGATCCTCTGGTACACTCAATCCAATGACACCAAATACATAAAAAAAGTCCCCTCAATGATGATTTTCCATTTTCTATCATGGAGTAATGAATAACACGAGGATATTGGCCCACTGGGCCAAATTCGTGATGATTGAGGGTATCCAACCTTGAAATCTTCCCTTCTATTCATGTACGAGCCAAGGATGCGTTCAAGCCATGTGGTGAGCCTGGCCAGCACTACACTCCCACCTAAGAGTGGACGCGCCTCCGTGCCTATAGAGGGACTCGAATCCTAACGCTATGATACCAAATGCTAAAAGTTGGATAGGATCTCTAACTCTCAGCATGTCTCGTCCAACCGCCCACAATCCGGGGAACCATGAAAACCATGCGGACACACCTACCTGCGCTATTTATGGAAGGCCCGCTTTCAATGCATAGCATGAACAACTAATCTAGGAGTGTGCACAGTTTCAGTAAGGGTATAACAACCATTCTACGAACCCGCGAGGGGGTTGGTGACGCCCTACCCAGCAAACAAAAAATACGGTGAAAATGCCGGGCCCCACTCTGTTTTGTTACCTGCGACCCTCATATACCCATCCATCGGAAAATAAGCCCCATCTTCCCCTTCTTCGGAGCAATAAGCCCCATCCACCCCTCCGCCAAAATGAAAGGCTCCATCCGCCCCTTTGCCAGGATGATAAGCCTCATCCACCCCTCCGCCAGAACAAAAATCCTCATCCACCACTACACCAGAACAATGAGCCCCGTCCACCCCTTGGACAACAATTGACATTGGACCGTAAAAATTTACGGAATTTAAGACTAAGGTACCCAATGTTTATGGTTTGACTGATCACTGCCATCGAAACAGAACCCTACCATAGACAGAGGCTGCCAAACGTAAATGCCTCGATGTGCACAGAGGCTGGGCATGGTACTTGTCACTACACCTCCATGCTTGGGTGTGCGGTCATCTGCACATGATGCGTCCAAATGTTGAATGATGCTTTTCAGATACACGAAGCGGTATGGGCCACATTGGTCGCGTTTGAGCTCTCAAACCTGTACGTATGTTCTGCATATACAACGGTTGTGACCGCAATCGATCTCCACTCCCTTGCGTACTCACGAGTACATTGAACAAACCATCTATCGACATGTCCCATGTGCGAGATACTCGTCCCGTGCCACCGCTGCAGCGCTTGGGTGGTCGTCCAGAGGCAGTGCAGGGTCCTTGGGGAACCGTCACATCCCCTCCCCCTCATGGTCCACTGCAATGTGGTGGCCGAATGGGGAAAGATGAATTGCGCATGGGACATGACCAATCCAAACACACCCGTCGACCCATACACTATGTGTTGGCAGTGGGGAATGCGGGCACCCCATGCTCACTTGATCTATTGCCCACCTAATTAGGTGCCATGGGTCTCGGTGTGGCCTATTCCCTGTTCGCGGTTGTGACAATGTAGGACACATGGTTATGCGCTACACGGAGGTTGCAATGGTCATCTTGTAATTAGCGTTATTCAACCCTATGTGCTGGTCAGATGAGTTCTCAAATGAAATGAACGAACTACCATGCCCATTTTGATTAGTTGTCTGTAGATTTTTTTTGTATGCCCACCATTATGTTCTTCATGTTTGCTAATTCATGAGCAATATATCAGCCACAATAGTATACCTCTAGGGCATATCCACCTTGTACTCAATTGCTTATGAACACATTGTATCTAACTTCGGACACATACAGAACAAGATTAGATGTGGACCATAGGCCTATCTTAAGACACTTCCTAAACAACCGTGCAGCATACGCATACTATACAGCCTAGCACACTGCACACTCTTTCCTGTCACATGTACGAATGATGAATAATGTGAATGAGTGTGAAGTTGATGTATGCAAGTGCATTAAGCTCTAGGGTCATTGACAAAAGGTTTTTCCTCAAACTGTTACCTCACATTGTTCAAGGTCATCTACTTCTGTTATGTCCTTGTAGTCAACCTACTTGTATGCTAAATAATTCTGCAATGCCTCGTCTGCTAATCGGACATTTGTTGTCCTCGCAAATAACCTTCAACTCAACATGGGATCAGTGTAACCTTTTGTATGTAAAATTAATTGTACAAAGTCATTCATGCTGCAAGACACAATCGAGAGAGTAATTGTTTTGGAGATTCTTCATGAATGAAACATGCACGAATAATGAATATAGACAATGAAGGTGGGATACATGATCTCCTGGAACAGTTATCGACTCAGCCCTCAGTGGAATTGAACAATGTCACACACAGGAGATAGCTGCTCCCATGGCTGACAATGTTCAACATAATAGAATAGGCCCCCCTCACTGTGAGAATCTTGGCCGCCATGACTACTTCCATAACTCAACACACCACTGCCTCCCTCCCTAGACCTGATGAACTCATCCCATTGAGCCTAACCCTAACCCTCTGCCTAACCCAAAATCCTCCCTTTCTCCTACAGTCTAAGCTCTTCAAATCAATGGTGTTCTCAAACTCATAGTTCAACCTGTAGAATAGAAAAACCATGGGTTAATTCAGTCAGACAAGGCAAGTGCAGTGAAAGAAATAACATAACAGAAATGTGTGAAGACGGACCATGCATGCAAGGACTCATATTCACCTCACTCCACGTCATCTGGGTCTTCTTTGAACGTCTCCTGCCACTCACTCTCCTCCTCGTCCAACTCCTGAGTGTGCTCATCTTGTGTCACGGTCTCACCATCATCACCAATATGAGGGGAGTATGCACCGGTGTCATCACTTTCAAAACCAGTATCCTCATTATTCGAGTCATCCCGATGCTCAGCCCCGGGGTCGTACTCTATATCACCATCATTGTACTCAGCTACTGGTGGATCCCTAGCCACAGAGCCACTGGCACATGCCTCTACTACAACTGCAACTCACTCTACACCTGCAGATAGACCACCATCATATTGTGTTGCGACCTATGCAGGACTGAGAGCACGAGGCTTTTGGCACCGGGTCTTGGTATGCCCCTTTTCCCCACAGCGAGGGTAAACGACGTTCTTCTTACGCAACGTCTCCCCGTCTTTCCTTGTGCTGCGTGGGCGGCCCTTGCCACGTTGAGGTCCCAGTTGCATCCAGGCTGGTTGGATTGGCCAAATGTTCTTGACGACTGGTGGGGGGATGGGATTGGTGTATGTACGGCGGAAGGCCATGCGGGTGAGCCCAGGGTCAGCCAGATTCCCAGCGTCAATGCACTTGGTCAGAAAAAAAGCGCATGCATGCTGACATGGCAGGTCAAACTCCTCCTACCTACGATAGTTGCGTGACTTCCATACAAGGTCCGCCTTCCATGGATTGTCTGTAGGTCCTGGTACTATGGCTGTGTTGGGGCCTTCCTCCATGACCATGTATTCACGTGCCACTGCAAGGCAGTGCAATAGTTGGTCTGTCTGTGCTGGGGCCAACGCTGTTTTCAACTCTGTTGCCTAGGCACAACGGGTGCAAAACAATCGCTAGAAAAAGGAGTAGATACTCACAAAGCAGTTGTACGGGTAGAGCTTCCTGCGAGTTGCGATGCAAGCATTCCAACTCTCCGACGCATTTGAAGTGATGTGGCCTCCTCTGCCCAAAGGGCACTGGAGGACCAACCCCCCTCGACCACCACCCCATCCTCCTCCTCCCGTCCAAATAGGTATGCATATGGAGCGTCACTCACTTCATGCAGGTGGGATGTGGCCTTCTCCCACTGCTTGACATTAAGAGCATGTGCATACTTTCATGCCTAGAGTGCAACCTTTTTCCAATAGCTGGTGCGGACGTTCTCACATATGTGCAGAAGGTGTGAGTGGCATCGATGAGGTACTTCTGCACGACCTTCTCCAGCCCCTTCTCCCTGTCAGTGATGATGCAAGATCCAACATTTCCAACAGTGGGATAGGTAAGTCAAGCTGTGCGCAAATGAAGTTCGAGGCCTTCTCATCCTATGTTGGTGCCAGTGCCCAGGCCACAGGGATTGCATGGTCGTTGGCATAAAAAAATGTGCAAACAAGAGGACATGCTTGTGGCCATGTTTTAGGAAGGTGGCGTCAATTGTCAACATTCTGCGACTATACTAGAATATGAATTTTGAGGCTTTGGAAGCCACGAATCCCCATAAGAAGGCACCACTCGCGTCTTTGTGGGCCACGACATGCGTATCTGAGCCGATGCGTATTAGCTGCACGAAGCACATGGACATGCAAGTGTGAATAGAAAGCAAAGTAGGGGAGCTAGTATGATGGAAGAAATGAACAATGCATACTTCCAACATACCTCTTCGATGTACGAGGGAAGCATTCTCCATGTGTCAATCTTGCTATCCATCAACTTCTGTTGGGCATGTGTTTTGGCGCAATACAACGTATTGTTAGAGACATTCACCGGTCCACTCATGGAGAACCTGCCGCATAATTACATTGGAAACTATGGGGTCCCGCTACAGGACCTAGAGAGATCTTGCGGGCCACCCACTCCTTCTACCTTCCCGGATTTCCGCGCCCAATGGTGGGGACGCACTTGTGGCCCTCGGTGTAGTGGGACACAGTCACATGTCCAAACTTGCTTGTGACACGAGCCCGGAGGAGCTAGGCACAACCCTTGTTCCTGGCTTCAGTGCATGTAGCAAGGAATCACGCAGGCTCATTGCTAATCCACTTCAGACCAAAGTGATTATCAATCACGTAGTCCTTCACAAACACACGTGCAACATCCATGTTCTCGAACACCATTCCCTCCTTTGGTTCCTTCTGCATCTCCTTGCGCTTCCTGCGGGTGTGACATGGTTCATCATTGGAATCTCTTGTCAAGAGAGGCACATAACGGCACAGAAAACACATTTGGCAAGTGGAGTACTACACGAATAAAGGGGAAAACATGTAGCATCCATTTTCACTTGAAGAGTCAAAACCCTAAACACCCGGAACACAAGGGAGAAATAACCAAGTTGGCCATCTGGGAGGGATAGGACATGACGGCGCTTCATGCTAAACCTAACCGGTCCGGCTTCCCAGACATCGGGGGAGCCCAAAGCACGGGGTGGCTCATCAGGGGGTTGGTTTTTTGGGAGCGCATCCCACTCATCCAACCGTCGCGACCACCAGTCATCGTTCAAATCCCTCTCCATCTAAGACATCACAAATCCCTCTCCATCTAAGACATCACATGTTGCCCCTCTACCAGAATTAAAAGCCACATCTGCCCCTGCCCTAGAGCAATAAGCCTCATCCACCCTTACCTCAAAACAATAAGCCTTAAGTACCCTTAAAATATGTTGGACTCTGAATGTGACAGCATATTGTTCATTTCCTGTTGTGAAGGGTTCGGTGGTAAGTGTATTACACCCTTTAGAGGTTTTGTACTTGATTTTGTGCATGCATACGTCATGCATGTATGCAAGTCACACATTACTATATGACAATGAGAATATTATGTTTTTATTACTTAACATTCGTCGGTTCTGCATGCTTTTAATTCTGGTAGAGGGGCAAATTAGGCTTATCATTCCAACGCAGGGGCGGATGGGCCTTATCGTTATGACGGAGGGGCAGATGAGGCTTATAGTTCCGACGTAGGGGCGGATGGGGCTTATTGTCCGAAACAAGATGTATATGGGCTTTCTGCACCAAAAAACATTGACACCCTACCCAATGACTTAAAAACAGGACTGCTTTTCCCACTCGCTTTACCATGGTCCATCAGCGGCATGCGCCCCTGATCGAGCAAAGCGTGGTTGGGCATGCCCACCCCCCGCACGATTCTCGCTCCCACATGAGAATCGTGATAAAGCAAAAACCCCCTATTTCAAGATCACGCAGAACCGTGTGTTCTGGTGTTTTTTTTCCTAACACGCAAACCAACTAGTCTTGATATGCAAATTGTAGTCAAACCCAATCCCGACTTGAATTCAGAGCTTTAGAATTGTATTGTTGCGTGGGCTCCTACTAGGCCCTACAGTAGCGGGGCCCAGCAGGTCCCCATTCAAAACACGGGGAGTCTTATACACCCCATGCAAATCACATGAAAACCCCCCAAAAAAATCCACAAACCCCGCGAAAGAGGGGTTGGTGAATGTGTAACAAATGTTTCAATGTCAACATGTTCGCGCCACATCGCATGCAACGTCGACATGTTGCAATTTCTCACTGGTTGTGAAACAAGTGTCGATAATCTCAAGCAAGTGGGTAGGGGAGTGTTGTTCTTCTGAAAGCCGGAAAAGATATTCATATTCTTCCGGTTGCAAAGCAGGGCATACACATAGTCCAATCTTGTGGGTAATCCCTACATGTACCCTTTCAATAACTATGTATTTAGAAAAGTGGAAAAACCCCCATTTTACCCATTCCAAAATGGGGTCAAGGACGTCGTACCCGACGCTTGAAAAATAGGACTTCCCCTTCTGGTGGTATAAAAATAACTGATGGCCCAGTTGATACACCATGCTCAAACAGCGGCATGCATCGCTGAATGAGCAAGGCGAGGTGGAGCATGTCAACCCCCTCATGATTCTCTCTCCCACGCGAGAATCGCTATAAAGCAGAAACACTCTCCTTTTACATCAAGCAAAAACACTCATTCTGTTTTTTCCTAACACGCAAACCCCCCAGCTTTTAAATGCAAACCCTGGTCGGACCCTACCCCAGATAACATTCGAGGTTTTTGGGTTTTAGTTCTGTGCGAGCTCCCTCTGGGCCCCGTGGTAGCGATGCCCACCAGGTTCCCTTTCAACCCACGGGGAGTCTCAGACCCCCATGAAAACCACATGCAAACCTCCCCTCCAGTATTCACAAGCCCCTCTTTTGAGGGGATTGTGAATGTTAAGAGAATTTGAAGTCAACATGCCGGTGCTGCATTGTATGCAACATCCACATGCTTCTTTTTCTTGCTGTTCGTGAATTTATGGTCAATCACCCCAAAAATACACATAGATGAACAAGTGTACAAACTACGAACATATGGGGAGGATGTTTCCTGCAATTGAGTTACCATTAAAAAGAATGTTTCCTAGAAGTTACGTGTAAATCATATATACACAAATACTTCAATGTATACTACCCTGGAAGCTTCATTGAACTTCCTTTGATTTCTCATGTTTTCCACTCTTTTAATGAATAATAACAATTCTGATTCATCAGCAACACATATGTGATAGACATACTCCTGTCGAATGTGTCATGTTTTGTGCTAACACACTATTTGTGTTATGCTTGTTTGATATTACCAAACCTATTCCTGTCGTCCTTTGTTGTACTGTGCATTTATTGTCCTTCAATTCTGGTTGGCAAAGTATTGATATAATGGGTATTCCGGTCCAAAGCATACACTCGCCTCCAAGTGTACAGGGAAAAAATGCCCGCAAGGAAATAGCGAGGCGACTTCGCACTCGGAGTCGAACCTCGCCGACTTCAATGGCGACGTCATCAGCTTTTGACATCAGCATCGCCGATGTCAAAAGCAAAAATGACGTGAACAGTGGCTATCTTCGTCGACAGTTCTCGCCATCAAACCAGAAGCAAACCCCTTTGTTACGTTGAGGGTTTGGGAATTTATGTTTTTACTTGCGCCGACACCTGCAAGGCCCCATGGTAGCGGGGCCTTGCAAGTTCCCTTTATTTTACCATTGAACCTGCCTGAACTCAACGGTTCAACCAGTTAGACGACACATTTTGAAAGTTCGTGATTGTAAACCTGCAAACCCGTTCTCAAGAACCTCCCCAAGCTTCAAGAAACCCACTACTTGCACGCCGGGAGTGGGGTTTAAAACATTAGAATACACAAGTTCCAACACTTTGCATTTCCAAGATACACCCCCATATACACTCCCCAGATACACTCGAGGTACTTGGGGGGGGG
>SZWC01006652.1:91603-124787 GCA_023375785.1 Penium margaritaceum
GGACGAGGTGGAACATTGGAGTACACAAGTTCCAACACTTTGTGTTTCCACTATACACCCCCAGACACACTTCCCAGATACACTGGATGCATTACGGGGGAGGGGGGGCACCACAGTCTTTGTCACGGATGAGAAAATGACGTGAGCGGCCCCTTCCGAACTTCGAGCATTTCTCAACTAAGGTTTTTTAGTCAATAAGTACCTCACGGTGTTACAATAAGTTTGCGACAAATATGGAAAACAACTAATGTACCCACCATACATTTCATATACCACTCTACGTTACATAACGTATCTAAAGCAATGAAATAAAAAATGTTACATGTATAAGAAACCCCAGGAAACCACAAGTGTTTCATTATCTTAACAGTGTATTCACAAATTAAATGGTGTACTACGTAGTGTCTACACACTTGTGTACTTCTAGGAACCTAACATATTGCATGTATCATATACACACATTACACAATGTATTAAAATAGGACAATTAACCATAACTCTGTTCGTGAGTAAAATGTCAATATTCTCAAGACAATGAATAGGGGAGTCATATTCTTTCAGATGTTGATCCACGGACAATTATCCAAGGACTAGGCCACAAGAATGGTAGCAATACGCAAATTCACTAACAGAGGGACACCTCTGTTAGTGGAGGTTAAGTTTTAACAGAGGTACTTTATACCTTTGTTACCTTTGTGAAGACATAGTCCCATCATTCCACAAAAGCAAAGAGCTTACAGATTTTTCTCAAAATGAATCCTTGTTGTTAACATCTTTTATTTGAAATTTCTTTCTGACTAAACACATATCCCTATTGTGTTTGATATGAAGATGGGTTGTAAGAGTAAATTGTCTGGAAATTTTAATGACACTTCTTTCAAAATTCTTTAGGTGTCTGGTTTTTTAAGATATCATTTGTAGAGTGAAATTCATGGGTGATCAATCAGAGATACCGTACAACCGCCTAAACTCGATTAGTCATTTACGAAGATTTTTGTTTGGTTTATTTCGAGTAACCAGGGTCAAATTTCCACACACTGGCTACAAAGGCCCACATAATTTTGCGTCTCTTAAATTCAGAAAGAATCAGTGGCATCGGTCAAACGTGTATGCTCAAGCCCTCCACACGAGTTCAAACGACTAAAATCAAGCGGTCAAGGGACGTCGCGGCGGCACGTACGGAAGGAGTTTCCGCACACTGGCTACAAGGGGGGAACCTAATTATGTAGCAGGGTCGAGCCCAGCGGTAAGTAGTTTTTATGCGAATTTAGCCGGTAGTAGGGTACCAGAGGTTTTACAAGGAAAATGAAGAAATCTTTGTTTGCAATAGCATGTCAACAGTTTGAAAAGGAGGATCTTTGCTGCTGTGCTACATATATGCACAATTAGGACAGGAACATCTCATTGTATTTTATTGATGATTTTTTTCATCATTTTCAAAACTTGGTGACCTTGGAACTGGCACCACGCGAGTCCAGGAAACTTACCACCTAGGTGATGTTTCAGTCATAATCGCGCAGCCATGTTGGTTGGGTAGCCTGTCCTTGTGGGAAATGCATGGAAGGGGGGAGCAGCTTCAGGTTTCAGATTTTGTGTGAGCTAACCACTAGTGTGACATGCCAAAGAAACCACTCATAGCTGATGTTTTCATCATCATGTTATTGATTTTCTGGCACAGTGTTCCTATCCATTGGTGCGTTACTCAACATTATGGATGGTTCCTGGTTAAGCAATTTGAGCTCTTGGATTTTGTCCAGTGCCCACCACTGGGGCCATTCTGCAAGGTATCTTTGAAAGAATGATGAAGTGGTCAACAGAATTGTGCTGGAATGGCCACTTCGCTTCCAGGTGGAGGTGGTTGAACCCCACCACAAGCAAATCAGCCGTTTGATTATTGCGGGATTCCTCTTAATTCCACCTCCTCTAACTCACTGTTGTTTTTCATTGTTGTTTTCAGTCAACCGTTGTTGATCTAACTTTGACTCTCAAGTGAACAGGGATCTTTTTTTCCCATGATGTGCGAGCAGTGCAGCAAAGCAACACAGGTGGCATCCTTAATCACAGAACATGCAGCAGCTATCATATCATTGGCTCCCATGCCACACAAGTGCAGAAGCCGCATCATGAGTACTAGCCTTTTCATATGCTACATGAGTAGAAGCGGTGAAATCTATCTTTCCGAGCCAAAATACTGTAGCATTAAAAACAGAACTAGTGACAGCATGTTGAGTCACAACAACAACAGTGACAGCAACAGGAATAGCGCTCTTCAGACGCAGCGGAGCAGAATTTGTGGCGGCTACATCATGAGCCATCATACCGCCTGTTGCAAAAACAGTTTTGGCACTCTAACCTGCAACACTGTAATGGTGGCAGAAAAAAACTGCTTTATTGTATCCACATTAGTGGACCAGAATAGGAGCATTAGCTGCTACATCCTTTGCCACCACAAAAGCAGCGACCATATTGGTCCGCTGGGCCATACCACTACAAGAGAACTGGTCTGGGAAGTTTTGGGCACCGTATCAATGGAAAAGGGAACACTGGTGCTCAGAGCCTTGTTATGCAACCATGGAAATTGGGGCTACAATAGAATCAACTGGGTGGCTATGTACCTCCACAGGATTCACGCCAGAAGACAAGTTGCAATATACAAGGGAAACTGATCACAGATGAGAGTCCTGATTCTTGCTTTCTGGCATTGCATGTTGCTTCTTTAGTTGCTAGTTTTGGGTTTCCTTTGTTATCAAGAGATGGCTATATCGTTTGTAAAATGAAAAGGCCTCGCTAGAATTCATATGCGTGAAATGTTAAAAAATCTGCTCCTTTCATTGATTTTTTGTCTTTTGTGACCAGTCACACGCTTGTGAATTGAATTGAAAGATTAATTTGTAACATGGACATGAGGATTGGTTATGATTCTCTTCATTCTATAAATAGGAAAAGGGAAACAATTTCTGTATAGACTGGTATTGAGCACACGGTTGATTTCACTTGCACTCACATTAGGAAATCTTTGTGACATTGCTCCTAAAATGATATCTTTGCTAGGATTGGGACAATCAGCCTCAGCTACAATGGTCCATGGCATCAACGTTTCCTGAGGTAAGCTCATCAGGCAATCATGTGACATTGATGCCCTCACTGCCGCCAGAGAATGACTAAACATTGCACCACTTATTACAACATGTAAGCCAGTAAATTCTTTCTGTGTCATAACTACTGTACTGTTGGCCATATTCACGCAAACTTTTTACTTCAGTTTTCCCATTTTTTCCTAAAATTATTCCATCTTATGTGGGCAAATCACAAGAAAATCTTTGTTTTTCCCTTGAAGGGGTCCGTGCTCATCACAAAGAGCAACCTGGGAGTGAATAAAGTGGGAGCAAGACAAGCGCGAGAGTCCTTTGAGTCATGACCACATCGGGAGCAACCAAATCAAAGGCTATCTGATACTGGCGGGGTGTGAAGACATTTGACGCTTCAAATTCAAATGCAAAACCTCTGCAGGAAGGTAGGGCATGATCTGATGGACAAAGATGGAAATCAAGAAATTCCTAAATGGCCTCTTTGGGCAACCACATCAGAAAAACACAAGAGTGCATTCGCAAAAGTGCAAAAATATGCCTAAAAGCAGGGTTCTTGTGCCCGTACACTACCGTTGTAGCACCCTTCACTGTAAAACTTTTAGCCACTTCTTGAGTTGCGTGGCTGTAAGTTACCACATTCATGATTCATTCATCAGCTCTTGCTACCAAAGTTTTATTCAACAACAATGTGTTTCAACCACCCTTGAAATTTTACATTAGCTTGCAGGCAGAACCACATCTTCCGTATCCATTTATTCCACTTTTATGGATGATGCTTTTAGTGCAGGACCACTCTTCCATGTTTGACTACGTTGTATCTCTCGAGCGGATTAACCTGTCTTGGCAAGTTGTAATCACTCCACAAGAAAACTGGAACAACTTCACTTCCACCATTATTGCACATTTTGGAAAAATGGACAACATGCCCGATGCAAGATACAAGCTTCACAGCTTGTGTGAACAGTCCAAAAAGGCAGGGTGCATACGGTGTTCTCAAAAAACAGTCACCAGTAGTGACACTGCTCCCAATGTTCCATGCTTTAACTTGAGCAAACATCCTGAAGTGGCATATCTAGCGAGCCATTGCAATATTCCGTATCCAAGATCACATTATGTACATGATCACAGCACCAAACCTGATTGACAGCACTGGCTACAATTCTCCAATACATGAATTTATAGTGTGGATTTCATGTACAACGAGTCACCATAAAATCATCCTCAGACACAATTTCTCGTAATCACACAATCCGCAAGTGGACTGGACAAGCAATCCAACCTACATTCATAATTGTGGCAGAAAGAGGCACCTGGCTTTGATTAGATGACCACACTAAACTGACAGTTATGAGAAGCAGCAAAGAAAGTAGCCACAAGAAAAGTTGTAGTAGCTAGAACTTGACGCACGACATCTTTGGATGTAGCCAAAGGCTACCTCAAATGTGGAGCTCAAGTATGTCTGATCCACGTTGAATCAGGGGAAGTGAGAAGAATAGCAACATGAGAAGCAACACCAACACCCTCTAATATCTTTTGGAAGAACTCCGAGGATCAAAGGATTTTACCAACATCAACATACGGGGTGACTAAGATCAGAAGACAATGTTTTGCACCGACTACGAGCACTTCAAGTTCACAGCTATCCCATTCGAACTCACGAATACCCCAGCAACACATATGGCGGCCTTGAATATCATTTGGCCGCATCTTGATGGCTTTATTGATGTCTATCTTGATGACAACCTTATGTACAGCTGCACGCAAGGAATACAATGGACATCTTTGAAGGCACAAGATTTTACAAAGAGAAATTTTACAAGAACAACTCATGAAGTGTGACTTTGATCACCGTTTGATTGAGTATTTGGACCACATGATTCACACTGGAGAAATGATGATGGACCAAACGAAAGTGGATGCAATCGCGGATTGGTGAACATCCACGAGCATTTGAGACATTGAGGAATTTTAACATTTGCGCAACAACTACCGTCAATTTGTACATCACTATGCCTGAGTGCGAGCACCCCTCTTCGACTACACTTGTAAAACAACCAGGTGGAGTTGGAGAGATTTCAAACAAGAAGCAATCAACCTTGTGACAAACACTGTAAAATTTGCAAAATCCTTTGTGATTGGCAGATTGAGCATTGGACAAAAATTTGGCCACCAACACATCCAATCAACATGTCCAATTTGGCCATCAACACGTCCAATTTGCCCTTCTTTTGTTTTTAACATTTTTTTGGGCAGAATGACCATATACCCCTTGTTCCGGACAATAAGCCCCATCCGCCCCTCCGTCAGAACAATAAGCCCCATCCGCCCCTGTGCCAGAACAATAAGCCCCATTCGCCCCTCTCTCGGAACATAAGTCTCATGCGCCCCTCCGCCAAAACAATAAGCCTCATTCGCCCCTCCTCTAGAACAGTAAGCCTGAATAGCCCTTTCTGCAAGGACGCAACAATCCTGGCGTAGAGTATAAAAAATGAACCCCTATCATTTGCCGAAAGATAGCATGTCGACGTAGCATGGATGCGGCGTCGACATGCAGACGTCACAATTTCCTACCCAATTGTCACAAACCTGTTAGAAGAAGGGTTTGTGTTTTTTTTAACTAGTTTGCGGGGATTTTGCATGGGGAGTCTGAGACTCCCGAGCGTTGGTGAGAGAACCTGCTGGGCCCCGCTGTCGCGAGGCCAAGCAAGTGCCCGTGCAAAAGTAAACCCTCAATCCCTGGATGTAAAAAGGCGGTGGGTTTGTCTATTTTTTGCATCTCAAACAAGGGTATAAAGTTGAACAAAGTGTTTAAAAAAAAAGGGATTCTCGACTCCCGTCGAATTCCTATGGACACCCGTCGGCCGGAATCTCCGACAAAGTCCCCCCCCCCCCCCAGTCCCCACCCCTTCACGGCAGCCCACCGGCCGCCCTCAATTGTGAGGGCCTCGATCGACGGGCGGGTGGGTGGGCTGGTGGGTTGTTGGAGGCGGGGGAAGGGGGGGGGGGGGGTGGCGGCGGTTGACAAAGTACCGTTCGACGGATGTCGGCTGGCAACCCCCCCTCCCCCCTAATCCTAGGTAGCAGGTTGGGGCACCAGTGTTGTTGATGCAGCGTGCTGGCTTCCACGCTTGTTGATTTGTAAGCTGCCCCCTCATTCAGCTGCTATAGAGTCTAAGTCTGGGTGCTCTGGGTTTGTTACTCAGAAGTGCGCTGGCCAATGTTACCGGTAGAAAGCAGCTGAAAACTGGAATAAACTGATTAGGAATGAAGAATGAGCAACGATGGATGACCCCTCCAGGTTCTAGCTCCCCCTCCCCCCGCCCCAGCTTTGTAGAGCTTGTTACTCAGCTAATCAGCCAGTCAGAGAATAAACCTAGATCTAATTTCTGGCAGGCAGGGTTTCTCAGTGAGCCCTGCCAGACGGCCGACAGACCAAAATCCGGGCGTCGTCCGTTTTGCTTGAAATCTGGACCATACCATAATACCAACATTGCAAACGCAATCGTGCGGTCAGAAACAACTAGAAGAATAGTAGTAGAGATTTATGGCTTCCCGAACCCAGGCAGTACCTACAAAGGTCCATTGTGCCAAAAAGTGCCACGCAAAAAGAAACATGGACCGTAGGCAAAGCACAACACTACAGACACAATAGCACAGTCAGATCCAGCACAGCACGCATGCAGACAGCCACGGCGGTGGCTGTGACCGCCAGCGCCTCGACCGCTAAGCAGGCCTGCCGATGGAGCTGAGCATGTAGATGTAGGGAAGAGGCTCAAGCAAACTGCGTGTAGGCCTTAGCGTGCCTTGGCTCCATCGGACGACACTCCAGCAGCATCAAGTCTCGTCGTCAGTCATTTGCACACCGATGTACACAAGCCGGGAGGACACAACAGTGTACAATGAGAGACGCAAAAAAACCAACACTCCCCCAGAACTCATAGGCGCAGTGCACATGGGTGGGCAGTGTCACATTCAATAGATGGAATCCCCCAGGGCACATAGAGACGTAGGTCAGGAGAAAGAGTGCAACTCACGGACATACGCTGACTGAACTCGCAACCTTCTTGAATGAGTCGCGCTTCAGTGCCTTGGTCAAGAAGTCAGCCAACTGACGTGCTGTCTCAACCCACACAATGCTGAAGCTGCCTTCATGCAAAAACGAACGCACATAGTGATACTCAACATTGATGTGCTTTGTGCATGTGTGATGCACGCGGTCATTGTCGGCGATGGCCATGGCACTCTCATTGTCACAATGCAGTGTGATGGATTCAATGGACTGATGCAACTTGGACAACAAATGACGCAGCCACAAGCTCTCTCATGTGCCTGAACCAAGGGCTACTTACTCAACACCAGTAGTGCTACGTGCAATGTACCCCTGCTTGCCACTGCACTAGGACATCGCCGTGCTGCCAATAAAAAAGATCTAGTATGTGCGACCCTTACCGTCTGGACTGCCAGCCCATTCACTGCTGGTGTAGCCCACCGTGACAAAAGGCAGTTGTCGGCGGAACATGAGACCTTGCCATGGAGTCAAGACAACATAGCACAATACTCGGGTTGTGGCCTCGAAGTGGAGGTGACGCGTCTCCTAAGAAAACTGAGCTAGGAGGTTGACGGCGAACACGATGTCTGGGCGCGTCGTTGTCGCCAGGATCATCAGTGACTCAACGTTGCATAAATGTGCGGTCAAGTCTACTGGCTCCCCCACCACAGCTAGATTAGAACTCTTGAGCAATGCCTGACCGTCAGGCGGCATGGATGAGGATGCTCTTGACACGAGGGGCAAGTCCTCAACCAAGCGCCCGGACAGAGTATATACATAGGTGACTTGATGGACATGTAGTATGCCCACAGAGCGATCATACTCAAGCTCCATGTTCAGGAAGACTCGCGTTGGCCCGAGGTCCTTCATCTCGTAGGCACGGTGTAGTAGGTCCTTGACCCGCTGGATGGTAGCTGCGTCCGGTGATGCGATGAGTAGATCGTCGACATAGACCAAGACCGCGACGAGGGTCTGACCTTCCGGGCTGATGAATGGCGCGGGGTGAGCAATTCACCACTCGACATATCCCCTGCCCGCCTCCCATGCATCCTCCCCGTTCAACTTGGTCCACTCCGATGTCATGGGTCCTCTCTCCACGGAGTCTGTTGGTGAGCATGGACGCTATGCCCTCGTCCACACCAATGATTTATCCTGCTACCTCCGGGTCTTCTGCCTTCCGCAGAAGATGGATGTTTCCCCTACCAGTTGGGATGGGGCTGGCTCATTGGTGCAAAACGCGAGTATAATTATCCCCTTCACCACTTTTCCTCTGATTACGGTGATGAGTACATGGACAAGACCACGACCTTTCTTGCCTCCTGCGGGATCCATCATGAGACATCGGCACCTTACACACCCAGCGTCTCCGAGTGGTGGAACCGCAAAATGGCTGTTGCCGTGCATACCATGCGGGTCGAATCATGTCTCTCCGATGGCTTCTACTTTGAAGCCATGGCCTACATGACATGTGTTTGGAACCGGATTCCCCATGGATCCCTTCTCGGCCAGTCCATGCCGTACGAGCGTTGGTGTGGCCAGCGAGCCAATCTCTCCCCTGCTCATGTCTTGGGCATCGTGTGGTTGCCCGCCCTGTAGGAGGGCGGCGAGCTCGTCCCTTGCGAACGTCCTTGTACCTTCCTTTGCGTTTTGCATCAGTAGAAATCTTGGCACTTTAGGATCCCTCCTGGCACTACATCGTCAAATCCCGAGGTACCCTCTCATTTGAGGGGTTATTTCCCCACGACCTCGTTGGCTCCGGCTTGTAGATGTCCCTCCCGTTGCTTGGGGGAGTGGTGAGTCCGTCCTCCATCCAACCGCTTTCGGACGACACATCGTCTTTGCACGCTAGACCCTCCAGGCCGGCTGCCCCATCCGAGTCCGCTAGCCCCTCCGGACCAGCCTCCTCGTCTGCACCCACTAGCCCCTCCGGGCAGGACGTCCCGTCCGCGTCCACTAGCCCTTCCAGGTCAGCCTCCATGTCTACACCCGCCGGCCCCTCTGGACGTGCGTCTCGTCCGTGTGCGCTAGCCCTTCTCGGCGAATCTTCCCGTCTGAGCACACTGGCCCCTTTGGGCTTGCCGGCCCGTCTGCAACTGCTGGCCCCTCCAGGCCAGCCGCCTTGTTTGGGCCTGGTGGCCCCACCTGTCTGTCAGCTACGTTCGTGTCAGTTGACGGACCCCGGGCGGGGCTGACAGCCCCGTCTGCATCAGTTGGACCGTCTGCGGAGCCTTCGCTTGAGGACGCGCCCGAGACATCAATTGACTCCCTCCGAGCCGCTTCCTCTCCTCTGCCTCCCGCCCGGCCATGGTACACACGTGGCACGGGCGGGAGCCTTTGACCCAGGCCAAGAATGAGCACACCGACCGCCACCTCGCTCCCTCTTGTGCCACGACCCCTTGTCACCACGTGAGGCTCCATGCCTCCTGGTAGAACCACTCTCATAGTTGTGAGTGGGGACCTCGGTACCAAGGCCCTTGGCTTGGCCACATTCACTGACACTACAAACCTCCACCCGGGCTCGGCATTGGGCTACTTCATGCTCCATCAGGAGCACCGACATGCTCTCACGGCCACGCTCAAGCGCATGCCACTTGGGGCTCAAGATGCACATGCCCTCATTATCTGCCCCAGTACACGCCCAGAGGACCTTGTCCACCCTACGTGAGGCTCGGGCTTCTCCCAAGGCCACGCACTGGGAGGCTGCATGTGCTGACAAGCTTGCCTCCATTTGGCAGCATCAGGTCTACGAGCTCGTCAACCTTACCCCCGACCGAAAGGCCATCGGCCCCAAGTGGGTCCCCCGACGTAAATGGAAGCCAGACAAAACCGTGGACAAGTACAATGCCTTTCTTACGGCCAAGGGGTTTGCTTAGGTCCCTTGGGTCGACTCTGACCAGATATTCACCCCAGTTGGCCAGTTCTCCACTAGCCGGGTGTTGTTTGGCCTGGTTGCACAGCATGGGTGGGAGCTGCACTAGATGGACGTGAGCAACGCCATTCTCCATGGCTCATTAGAAGGCAAGGAATTCTACATGGTGCAGCCCCCAGGCTTTGACGACGGCGCTCGTAGGGTGTGGCGACTTCGGAAGGCCCTCTATGGCATAAAGCAATCGCCTCACTCCTGGAACCAGGAGATCAGTCACACACTTCTCAGTGTTGGCCTGCTTTGTAGTACCGCACTGTTCATCGGTCTGAGAGGCTAGCCCTTTGTGGCCGTCCTAGTCTACGTCAATGACCACCTCATTAGGTTGCCAGACGTAGCTACCATCCTATGCATCAAGGACCTGTTGCATGTCACCTAACAGATGAAGGTACGCGGGGATGCCCGAGAGTTCCTAGGCATGGATATGGAACACGATTGCTCCCATGGCATCTTGCACATCCACCAGACCACATACATTCAGGCCTTGTCTACTTGCTTCACCAAGGCCCTACCCCTCGTGCGTCCTCACCCATTTCGCTTGATGGCCAGGTAAAGCTGAAAAGCTTTAGCCTAGTAGTTGTGGAGGAGCCAGTTGATGTGACCTCGTACCTCAGAGTCATCGGGTAAGTGATGTTCTTGAAGATGACGACGTGGCTAGACATCGCGTTCACCGTCAACCTCCTGGCACAGTTCTCCCAGGAGTCGCGTCACCTCCATTTCTAGGCTGCGATCCGCGTACACCGCTATGTCGTACCAACTCCATGGCGAGGCCTCATGTACCATCGGCAACCATTTTCTGTCCCAATGGACTACACTTACAGTGACTTGGCTGGCAGCCTAGACTGTAAGTGCCGCACTGGCTGGATCTTTCTCCTTGGCGGCATAGTTGTGTCCAGATGTGGTGTCAAGCAAGGCTACATTGCACATAACACTACTAAGGTTGAGCATGCGGCTCTTGGTTCTAGTGCGTGTGGTTGCGTCGTCTATTGTCCGAGTCGCGTCAGTCTATTGCATCCATCACGTTGTACTGTGACAACAAAAGTGCCATGGCCATCACCGCCTATGACGGCGTGCATCACACGTGCACAAAGCACATCAATACTGAGTATCACTATGTCCTTTCCTTGCTACACCACATTAGCGTGAGCATTGTTTGGGTTGAGATAACACGGAAATTGGCTGAATTCTTGACCAAGGCACTGAAGCGTGACTCGTTCAAGAAGGCTATGAGTACGGTCATTGTGCGACCGTTGGTTGCTCTCTTTCTACCCCTGCCCATGTATTCCCTGTCCTGGGCGAGTTGCCCACTTGCTCGCTTTGTCGATGTGCTCGCTGCCTGCCCGTGTGCACTACGCCTGTGAGTCATGGGGGAGTTTTGGTTTTTGCGCATTTCTCATTTTTGCTTTGTTGTGTCCTTCCGGCTTGTAAAAATCGATGTGCAGATGACTCACGGCGAGATGCAAAGCTGCTAGAGTGTCATCCGGTGGAGCCGAGCACATCATCCTTATGAGGGAAGAGGCTCTAGCAATGTGCGTGTATACCTCGGAATGCGTCGGCTCCACCAAACGACATTCCAACAGCGTCACGTCTCGCCGTCAGTCATCTGCATGTGATGTACACAAGCCAGAAGGACACAGCAAAGCACAATGAGAGATGTGCAAAAACAAAAAACATCCAATGACATAAGACACCTTTGGCATCTTCAACCCTCCACGTTGTGCAACGAGCTGATGAAACCCAGCATTTGGATGACCTCGTAACAGTTTCTGAGTTATCAAGTTGAGATGTGAGAGGATGAAGCATAGATATGGAAACCATTCTCAACATGCAGGGACAACAAATCATGGAAAGCATGTAGTGCTTATTGGCTTATGGGCGAATGTATCCGAGCTGCGCTATTTGTACTATGCACTAATGCAGAGTGATGACAAAAAATCGTGACAAAGGCAGGTGCCTGTTCCCACGTCGCATGTCCCTGGAATGTCAAGGATTATTCTGATGTCCATACTATGCTTCCTACTAACGACATCCACATCAAAACCCGCTACCCCTACCGTTACCCACATTATACGAAGATCAAATGGCCAAATTAAGTGAATACAAAGTCGTGGGAGAGTCTTACATGGGTGAATAAGATTCGTGATCTACTTGCTCAATGCGACAACTTCATCAAATAAGCCCCAAGATTTCAGATAGTGGAGATGCACCACTGGTGCCAAATCAAAAAAGTGATGCAGACATTTGCAAAAAAGAATGGCTTCTCATTTGCTCGTCATGGGACAGAGATTACTCTTTTGCACTTTCTTGGACATTCCTTCAGTTTCACTTCAAGATTTTTTCTAGCAGATATACAATTGTGTCCCTCTAAGTGCCTCGACCCCCAACACTCCACGCCTGTTCCTTTAAAAGGAACAAGCTTATGTGCCTCTTTCGGTGCACACCAGAAAATCTGCAAGCAGTCTGATGTAAGTCTAGTTTGCAAGTCTCAAGGCATCCAGGGTGGGCACCCTTTGGTCCACTATTATTTACTTGTGGGTACTTCCCTGCACCTATTCTACGATCGTGACCTTTTCCATGTGATCTACATGATCATACAGCTGTTCCACATCTGACTAACAACGTCTTCCTTTTCCACTTTACAGTGCAAATTCACCCATCCAACTTCTAAATTCTGTGACATGGCATGGTGATAGTATTTGATTAAGAGGATATTTCCGGTGTAATTAGAACATGGAAGACCATGCACATGAATGATATGATTTCGGTGTGGTTGTAGGGTTTCAAAAAAATCAAAAACAAAACATTAGACAAAGTCCACGATGAATTATTCTGGTAGTCAATGCACTCAACCCTATTCATATGGCAACTTGACAACCTTAACCTCGAATTTGAGGTCAAAATTCTTCACCTACAAAACATATCCACATGGAAATTCCATGAAATAGCCACACCTGCTCTGTTGTCGAGATAGCTTATCAATGGAAGTCAAAATTTATAACCATAGATGCACTGGATAATGTAACACTTTCATCCTGAACACCAGAGGCAACACTCAGTAATTCACCATGCTACACCTGACCATCTTACAAGGTTAGAGGAGCAAAATACAAGATGATCTTCCCCAAGACCACAAGTGCTCCATCAACCACAACACGAGATAAGAAAACATGGGATAGAAGGAAGGTTGCAATATCCATCACATCAGACAAGATTACTCCACCACCGTCAACATCAGCCATGAGAAGATGGCAAAGCAGAAGATCCATCAGAAAAGGCAGTAGCTAGTGCTTCATTTTGAGAAACAAAGACCATCTTATAGCTATGCAAGGGAGGAACATAAGATTCCCCTCCCAGCAACCAAAATAGTTCCATCAACCACAGCACCATATGATTTAGTTGGATCAAAGTTGGTCGTTTCATCATGAAATAATTGCTTCATCATCCATAACACATAGATTAAACCCTTGATGCAACATATGTTACTTTATCATTTTAATAAAGAATAGTTCAAGAAGGCAAACCAAAAAACCAAAAGATCCCCCTACAATTGTGAAGTATCTGATTCAACTTACCAATTATGATGAGGAAGAAGGAGAAGGAGCGCATAATACTTACATTGTACTAGTTTCATCTGGACCAACTCCTACAAGCAAGGTGATAGAAGCACACGCACTTTCACTACATCAGATTGAAATGAATCACGACTTAAAAACTAAACTTACTAATTTGTATCGTGGAAGAAATGATCCATGACTTTCAATTAGTTCAATAGGATCTGAATCATGATTTTGACATCAAGATGAAAATTTTGAAACATCATAATACAATTTTGAAACGAATCATGACTTCAAACTTAAACTTGGCAGTGACCCAATTGAAGCTGGGTCATTGCCAAGTTGGACGCAGAAGAAACCCACGCAGACTGGTGGGGCGCATTGCTTGACTCAAACCACGATATTTGTGGTCAAGGAGAACATCTTGACCGTGGAGGGATGAGAAAACATCCAGTGCAGGCGTTGCAGGAAAAGGAAACAACAATGATAAAAGAGGGCGCAAGGTTCTACGCAAAGCGTGCATGGGTTACAAAGTATGATCAACATACATGTTTAATGAATTTAGGGGGGAAAAAAAGGTATGGAAACAAAAGTGAATTTCTAATTGTTTTTTATGAGTTCTCAAGCTGGGCAGATGATGGAAGAAATGAAAAGCATTTGACATATTCATTTATTGAACCACAGTGATGTAGAAGCTACTAATATGTTCTATGTAAACAATGATTGAAATCGAAAATATATACCTAGTTTGTTCATCGAGTATATGCAGTTGTACTTGTAATCATGTGTTTCATGAATTCATTGGCAGAGGTTGAAATGTTTCTTGTACTGCTTTGATGCGAACCATCTCATTTTCATGTTGGATTATTCAAGTGGTTATTGTCCGATCAAGGGCGATTTAGGTCCACTTCTCTTGTGTCACGTTGGATTATTCAACCCAAAGGTGGACAAGATGGTACAGAAAATGGGGGAAATAACTGTGTGTGAAAAGTGGATGTTGAGCTGAAAACAATAGGGTTTAATTCCCAATCCAAAAAGGAACTCAAACGTTAAAAGTGCGATGGCAATGTGGCAAGTGAGAAGTCAAGACTGGTCGAGTGCTTCAATTCAGAAGCTAGAGCTAGCGGTATGAAAAGTAGGAGTACCATGGAGTTGCATTGACGGAAGCTTGCAAGTGCATTGGGGAGCCAACATGGTCCAGTGGCTTGGCCGAGCCAATATCGAGCAAAATCATGGAAACTCATGGATAACATGGCAGCACAATTGTTCCAAGAATTTGCTATCAAATACTATGAGATCCATGACATCCGCAGGTTTGTGAGGCTTTTCACAGCCAAGGCAGGGTTGCGATGGTGAAAAGGGACACTGAAGGATCTGAACTTGTGATTTCTACGCGAGCAGTCACAATGAAGAAGGAGATCCATTTCAAGGCAGGAAGACAATGGAAAACATCGTCAAGCACCAATACATGTCTAGTTAAGATATTGATTTTCAACGTTTTTGGAAGTCGCGCCTTATGACACAGTACCGCGTTGCCTTCACCTACAGCTCCACCCATGACTTCACCAATACCATCCAATCAACTTATTCTTCTTGTTGCAAGCCATTTGAGAGATTTGTTGGGACATCTAAAAGCTGAAATGTTTTCCATCGCATCAATCTTTGATACCAGCCATCATAACCATGGGACTGAAAAAAAAAAGCCACATCTTATGGCAAGGTTTCATAAACATCATGAAGGACATGGTGACCCTATGGAGGGACTATAAATTTGATGTGCGACACTTTTGGGGGATGAGATTGAGATCCATGCTGCCTCATAGTGTGAGGAAATAATTTGAGTCTCATGGAGGTCATTGTTACCCTTCACCTTCTGACGAGAAGCCATTTGGTCAGCTTCCTGGTAGACTTTTCCTTTTCAAGGAGGCCTTCATATTCTTTGGTGTTTTTTCACCTTTCAAGTGCCTATTAAACTTCCAACACAACCTGGAACGTCAAGGTGACTCTTCAAAAACCATCAAATACCATCAACTGCTTGACCTTTTTCTAGGCGGTTCTACAACTGCCAAGGTGGTTCTACGACTACTCGTAGTCATAAAGTCGCCCAAGTGGTTTTGCGACCACGTAATCACCTCAAGTGATGGATCAATTGAGGTAGAAATTCAGGACTGGCCCAATGATACGTATGGGGCAACAACACTATATAGTCATTTCTGTCTGTTTCTCCATGTGGCTGACATCTCTTTTCAAAACTACCTCCCTCATTCCACTGACGATGTCTTGCCTTTCTAATCTAAAGTGTTAACTAATCCATCCAGTTCTTTACAGACTTAGAAAATGGCAAAGCAAAAAAAATGTAGACTCGTAAACTCATCATACAGACATGTTTCTTTACGAGAAAAGATCTTTGTAAGCTACCAATGCTTTTTAGTACATGGATTTACAAACGTGTTGTCAGCGTACCACATTGTGTGACGAGATATGTGAAATACTTTACAAACAAAACTTATGTTCAATAATCCTTGCACCAAAAGGAACGATGCAAATTGATGCAAACGATATGTTGTTGATGCAATTAACTTAATAGGAGGTATATGAACGGGTTTGTCATCAACCTAAAAATGTTTTCACCAAAGCCACATGACACCTTACAGTTTGATGTTTGATAAGTGTATGGGGTGAGTATTGAAGTACTTTGGATGTTCAGCCACAAAACTTGGAGGTAGATAATGAAAGATTTCACTTTGAAAAAATAAGCAATGATGTCAAGCGCCTATGATCTAGGACATGCACCACTTATGACTTTGCTTCAATTTGCATTTATGTCCATGTTTTGAAACTTTTGATTCAACAAAGATCTATAGTTAATGCATGATTGCTCAGCCGTCCCAACTATGTAATACATGGAATCCTGGTATTCTTTACTCGTGAACCGTTGGTTCCTCCATGTAACGGATTCGACGGAATCCTTGGCCGACTAGGCCAAAACCGCGGTGCTTGAGGGTCTCCAACCCTCAAGACATCCCGTCTCACCGCCCACAGTCTCAGGTGAACCCGCTCAAGCCACATGGCTCCTTCGACAGCTCGACGTGGCATTGCCACGCTACACTCCATCTACAAATGATTTCCGACTATAGTGCTATGACACTCGATGGAACATACATGGATTTCACCATGTGCAAATACCTTGCGCGAGTGTTCTTGTGCTTCTATGAAGTCCGTAATTTCACTAAAACCATGATGATGCTTGTGAGTGGGAAAAAGTCGAGTTAGAAACAACAGCTGATGAATACGTTGGCAATGAATAGAGAAAAGAACCCGGAGGTTGCATTTATGTCAGTGGTTACAAGTTACACGGCATTTTGAGCCAGACAATTGAGCCCAAATACAGTCCACGTGACAAGTCTGACCCTTTGGAAAGATCCACCTCTGTCGTCACTACGAGCCATTCCACCTATGCTATCATTGCTAGCCATACCGACACTTAATGTTTTTCTTAAGCATTAAACAGTAGGCCCTAATCAATGAGGAAATTCCTTTCACTTTACGGTCGATCAAATATGTTTAGTATTACATGCAAAAAACCCTTAAGTTAAAAGGTAAGTGAGCTCCATTTGTCAAGGCCGACTGACGTATGCCCGCCGAGACAAACTGTTTTTTTTTTAAAGCATTTAACTTGTCTAGCCATCCCCAAATCACTTTGGGTGAAATTCAAAGATAATGCCAGAGAAGACCAAAAAACATATGAAAATTGACATTTTCCCTCCATCCTACATGGCATAGATGTAAGCAAGTGGTCAAATCCCGGGAACTTTGAAGGTAAACAAGAGGCCATGGGATCTGATCAGGTGGCTCGTGACCACAACCGCGAGTCTTTGAACATTGGGTGTCCCACCTATTGAGTAGTTGAACTATAACCGACATGTTCATCTCACTCCATCGAACTTGTGGAACAGTTTAAGCAAGGAATCGCGAATGCACTTGTAAGTTGGAGACCTTATGGAAAACTTGTTCAAGTTGTGATGGTTTCATTAGCAGGCATACGTGGCTGACTATATGCATCTGTTATACGAGACCATGACTTAGAAAAGCACTGAAAATCAAGAGCTACATCCCTGGTACAACAGCATACATCTGCGGTGTAGTTACCATGTGTAGGAATGAAGTTGAATTTCAACAGATCAGCATAGTTGTAGACAGATTTGACTCTACCAACTACAATACTCAGATCGAAAAAAACATCCCCTATAATGTAGTTCGTGGAGAATTTCGCAGATAGTGAAAACCTCATCTTCCAATGAAGTTGATGTTGTGGAACAAAAGTGTCCATGGCTCTGTTGTCTCAGTGATTTGCATGTACAGGGTACAAGAATACCATGAGTTAATTGTTTGGAATAATTGATCAATTTGTGACTACAGTGGTATCAATCAGTTTGGTATAATGACTGGTTTCAGGCAATTCAAATTTGTTTCATGAATGAGGCAACACCATTAGGCCCGTGATGTTGTTTGATCACAAGCTTAACCATGATATAGCTCTGATATCTTAAGGCCCAATGATATTAGCCAAGAGAATATTTGTTGTACCATAGAGAAGTCATGAAGAGGTCATTAATCTTTTGTGATCATGTTTGTATCTTACCAGACATGGATACATGCTCTTCTTCTCCCCAATGATTTGAGGGAATTATTAACATTACCTCCCAAAACGTTGTTGCTCATCCTTGAGTTTTTTTACCAACTGTTTGAATTTGCCACACAACTGTTGAAGATTCCATCCACTGGAGGATAATGTTAGGTTGACTTCTTCGAGGCATTACGCCTTCACAAACACATCCCTCGAAAACTCCTTATACTCCTCAAATACACACGTCCTTGACAAGCCCCTCAACTTAGCCAGTGGATGTGTGTCATTGAAAATCAATCATCCAATGAGAACATGAGATCTCAAACATGTCATCTCTATGATATCATTCTTGTGCTTGTGTGCTTGCTGTTTTGGCACATGTTATTTAAGTCAATGCTCAGATTTTTTAACAGATTCTCAAGCCTCTTCATTCTCTTGTGCATTGTGTACCACTACCTTGTACCTATGAACAAAACAAAGTCATGCTTGCATTGTACTTGGTTTGTTTTCGTGTTTTATAAACAGAGTTTAAACCAGTAACATGTTTCAATCACTTTTTTTGTTTTTCTGCATTTAAAGAATGGTAGGCATACTATTGCCCGGGAGGAATTTACAACTACGTGGTAGGAACATGGTTTGTGACATATGTAGATAAGCCCAATGTACCTTGTTTTAAATGTAACACAAATGGGTTTCTTTAAAAACCACCATGGCATTGTTGTGCTGCACAATTCTACACCATGTTGTAGATTTTTTGGGGTTTGCATTTTTACACCTTTGTAGATAGCACGTTATGTGACATATTTGTTCTGAAGTGCTATTTCTTAAGGAAGTTACCCCTAAAACTAAGTGCAACAAAAAAAAAGGTCCTCATGAAGTAATCGTAGAGAGAGCGTAGTATTTTCTTTCACAGGCATTTTGCCTAACATGAACGGCGCCAGAGACGAATTCATTCTAAATGATGGTCGACAACATGCACAGTAGTATCTTGTTTCCTCAATGCATAGCCATGTGGAAACAAAATCAATGGCAATGTAGGAGCTGGGGTGTAGGGCGGTGGATTTTATGTTGCAATACTCCTCTTTAAAAAAAAAATCCAACGAGAAAACGTGGGCCATATTTCAGCTAGACTATGGCTTGGAGATGTTTTTGAAGTGTTGAGTTATCTACATCCTAGCCTCTATTTCCCAAAAGGAAACGAGTGTTTTCAAATATCATTTATGTTTAAAAAAACAGTATAAAAAATACGTTTGTACTTCTTTGCTTTTAACCATATTGATTTTTCTTTTGTTGTGGGGGTTTTTTATCGCGTGCTTCGTCCCAAGAATTGCACGCAAAAGAGCACCTTTGTAACCTATTTCCTTTGGTAAGACTACTACGTCATATTGATGCACACCAAACCACTCCTTCATGGCTGGTGATATCTGACCATTTACGTGCAATATCACGTGTTTAACATGTATGCTATTGGCTTTCACCGCAGTGAGGCAATCTCTTCCTTTGTACATGAAGAATGGGTGTAGGTACTTTCTCTGTAAAAGGTGGTATCCACCACCTGAATATGCTTGGATGTCCGCAGGGTCAACATCAGGGATCTACATGAGCATGGACACGGCCTTTTGGTCAAAACAACTTGTACATACAGACAATGATGGCTCACATAACAACACTTCTCATGGCCTAATGGTATTCGTGTCTATACGCATGCATAACTGACACGAGTGCATCATGAGATGTTTAACAGTCCATATCCCCCCCCCCACACACACACACACACACACACACACACATACACACACACACACACACACACACACACACACCCCACTCTCAATCATCCTCAGACAAGGGACAAAGCCCGAGTTTTTGATTGGCCACCAAGAAAATCCTATGCGCTAGTGGCTTGGTGAATGAGTCAGCCTGTTGCATGGTCGTACCAATTCAAGTGGTGGGTATCACCTGTCGCTCCACCAAATCACACACAAAATGATGCTCAGTAGTAATATGCTTCATGCATGCATGAGATGCACCAGAGATCTTTGCAAATGGCAAGAGCACTTGGGTTGTCACAACACAAAATGATGCAAGACACAGACTGAAGAAACTCACAGAAAAAGGGTTGTAGTCATACTACCTCGGTAGTCATAGTCCCTGCTGCAACATACTTGATTAATAATGAGTTGTGTGCACTATAATCCTATTTGTGAGTGTACCATAACAAAATGATTCCAATGAGCAGAATCACATTGCCTGTTTGACTTCGTCCCTAGGAGTATAGGCCCACTCATCGTCTTTGTAGCCATCAACTACTACCGAACTCTTCTGAGCAGTTTCCCCGGTACCTTGTGGAAACCATGTACCACACCACTCGCTGAGCTGTTTGAGGGACTCTTGTCTGATGAAACTATGTGTATGTGCAAGGAGGTTGATGGAGAAGGCAATGTTGGATTGTGCGGTTGTAGCCAAACACATTAGAGAGCCAATGAGGTGCAAGTACAAGGTCACTTTCGCTATCTCCCCGAGCAATGCTGAATCATCCTCCTTTAGGGCATCCTGCTTGTCAAGTGTTATGGGGGCACAGGATGTGGGAAAAAAATGAAACAGGTCAAGTGCAAGGAGAACACTCCTCTCCTCTCCTCTGCTTAATGTTCCTGGTGGAGTCAGTGTTTCTGCTGCCAATGGCCACGCATGATCTCCATGTTGAGAAATAGAGTTGCAGGTCCAAGGTCCCTCGTTTTTTTTGGTAGCCAGGAGGATTGTATTGGGCTGCTTCATGGCCTCCGTTGAAGGAGATGCAATCAGGAGGTTGTCTACGTAAAACAGGATGGTCTTTAATCTATCACCTGTCCGGTGGAGAGTGGGGGAAGGATCAACGTCACTACACAAACAGCTGACATGTGTTATTCTGTTGATGATCTCCTCGTTCGAACATTGTGGTTAGTGCTTCAGGCCATTCATATACTTGCGCAAGCGCCAAACATTGTCACGAACCTCAAAGCCATGTGGCTAGACCATTTAGATCTACCTTTTTAGTGTGCCATGGAGGAACATCTTGTTCTCGTCCATTTGGTGTAACTCTCAGCTGAGATGAACAACAATCCAAAACAAGACAAGAGTGGTGGTCATGTGGCCATTGGGTGCAAGGATGTCTTTAACTAGCACACACTCCACTAGTGAGAACCCCTTGGCTGATTGCTTTATCATGATCTTGCGTGTGTTTCATGGTGGTATGACTGACCACATAGCAAGTCATAACCAGCATTGGGTCAAACTAAACCCAAGTATGTAATAATCAAATGCTGATGTGAGATGATTGTTCAATACGGGCCAAAAAATGATGTTTCTCATGTGATTGTATCTATTCTTTCAACAAGTCTCAAGATTGAGGGCATCATGACACGATACAATAGCCCTTTGTGTCACACTTCTCAAATTATATGTGGATGGATTTCAATTATGCCAAATATATGGTGTAGCACCGTCTATAGTATATCAGTGTACAAGACATATCAAACATTTGATTTCCTAAAAAAAAAAAAATCTCCGAAAAACATCATAGTGACAAAGGTTTGGTTGAACCACACTTTGTTGACTGAGAAAGTGATGTTGAAGCAACAAAAGACCCTTGGGTTTGGTGATGGTTACATTGACGCACTGTGCTAAATGCAAGCACGAGATGTTTTTCACGTTGTTGCGGTGATATCCACAACGGTGGTTTTTTTTTGTGCCCCTGACAGGGGCATCACCCTCTACAAGTGAATCGGATAAAGAATACAAAAATAATCCATAAAGTGGATGTAAAGAATTTACACAATAGAAGGCATTGAATTAGTACACAATAGAAGGCATTGAATTAGTAAGAATCTTCGTGACTTGGACAATACTATCCAAGACGTACTCTTGTGATTCATTTCATACGAAACCTCTTGAGCAAATGGGATGTCTGTTGTCCTATTCATCTGGGGAAATCACAAATTCCCACAATATTGTGCAGCAAGGACAACCCATTGCGGTTTCTCGAATGTAGCATTAGGACCCTCTCATGCAATTGCATGAGAGGGGACTGATTTATGGATAAACATTCCAGGATCCCCGGATGTGATTTAGAAGAGTTCAATCACAACTACATGTTGCAATCCATGGTCGATTAGATTGGTTGTTTCAGGTAACCTATTTGAATGATATATGCTTTTGATATGGGTGTTAGGGGCGGCCTATAGTACCCATTTGTGAAAACAAAAAAGGGACGAGGGATGTTAGTTGAGGTCAAGACCATCTTGGTAGAAACATTGTCGTGGCTGTTGATTGACTTTGACAGCTTTAAAGCAAGCCAAGCGACCAATGCTGCCTCCTTCAGGGATTGGTGAAACATGTGACACGGAGAACAAGTGTGAAGAACAACCTTATCTTATGGCCTTGGTGCCTTTCCACCCAAACATCAAGCTAGCATGCCATTTGCATGGGCTTTGCAGGGCTTGGTTGAGTTCAACTAACAAAGCCACGTGTGTTCAAAGCGATGTGGTAGACCTACACGTGGTCACGAAAAGTGTTACAACCCGATAGGACTAATGTCCGGATCTTGTATCACAAGTACCGACAATGTTATGGGGAGGTACCGTCTCGGCAACAACACTTCTCATGACGAGAAGACGTGAAATGTGTAGTGTGGACCTGAATAGTTTTCCCAAGGACGTCCGGCTCATTGGTTGCAGTGACGCTCCTTGCAAAGGGGAGGAGGCGTCACCATAATAGCTTGTTGAAATGTGAGAGACCTCACTGCAAGCACCCACTTCCGAACTGGCAAGGCATTGTTGAAAATGCACGCCCCAAACGGCATCGACAATGCCATTGACACGCATATGTGATAGGTCGGTGGCGACACACCAATGATTATGAAGAATGTACACAGTATGTCCGTGTCCCATGCTGGTAGGAGTTGATGTTTTGCACAATGAAAACTAGATGTCCCATGAAAACGAACATAGCCATACAAAACACACATGCGTGGTTGATTGTACATGAACGTGATGCGAATGACAAGGATTCACAAACGTGTCCTCGTACGTGCATGTTTTTGTATTGGTTGCATCCTGGTGCACGCGCTGCCAGAATCAACATGAGCAAAGACAAACGTGGATCGTTCAAAGAAAAGGACAAAGAATGTTGCGTACGGACCATTATTACGGCAAAGACTGACCGTCAAACAGTCATAAGGTACTTTGGGTACTTGAGGCAGTTTGAGGAGTCAAACCTCATAAAATTGCATAAGAGATAGGGTCTGGATTCACTCTAGCTTTTCATACAACCCTTTTATGGATTTGAGGCGAAAGGAGTACCGCGTTGGAAAATCTAATGCGTCACTCCTTCAATCACAGTTTGAAGATAGGGTCACGTTTCCACGTGGCTATGCCATGTGGAACGATAGAAATTGATAATGCATCTTTACATCTTGTTGAAGTTCGTTGACCACTCACAACTCTGTGCCCTCTTGCCTCCACACACTATACACACACTTGTACAGATTGAGTGACAATGGCTCTACTTGGGGACGCAACGGGCGTGTCAGCTCTGTCAGAAGCCATGGACGATGCTGCTTCTTGACCCCGGGGTGTCTCTTGACACACGCGTGGCCATTGGCTGACTTTCCATGATTCTCTATGATGCTGTGATGCGGTTGATGCTAGGGCCCGTACATTTTCCTTCCGTGCCCTGCATCATGTTGCTTAGCCTTCAGTGTTTTGTGGGGGAGCTGCATTACCCGGGTGCTGATCCTTACGGGGCCACCATGCCGGGTTCGCCCGTGTATTGATGAGTAGCCACCGTTCGGTTTTGTGCCAAACGGTCGGGCTCGACCCCCGGGTGGCGGTGTGGCTCGCTTGGGTGTGATGCCCGTGGCGAGTGCACACTTACCGGTTGTTAAGTCTTGCTCACCCCCCCCCACTCTTTTGTCTTTGGTTGTGCCCAAGCTAATGAAGGCAAGCTTACCGCATCCATGGCGTTGTGTGGTTCTCGCACGTGATTGCTTGCTCTCACACACACAGCCTAGGAAGTTTCCAGGTAACTAGTGGTATCAGAGCCTGTGAGACATCTCTCCCACCGCTCCTTGATCCTGGTCACGAGCCTCGTCGCATCACCAAGCCACTCACGGCCACCCGACCTCACCTCAGCAGCGGGTCTTCGCTGCTCATCTACTCGACGCTGAATTGCAGCTCCACCCCGCTCCACGGTTCTTTTCTGAGCTCCGCCCACAGGAGACCGTCCGTTCTCTCACCCACGGACGACCTCTTGCGAATCTCCTTGCTCCCTCAGTCGGTCGGAGCACACTAGGCCACTCTCGGCCAGCCTCAAGCACCTAACACCAGGCCATTCTCGGCCATCGGTTAGTGGGTCCTGACCTCGTCTCTCTTGATCCAAGGTCGCAATTGCTGCAACCGCCTGCGGCTGTTCCCCGCCGCCATTGACTCCACTGACCGCCAACCTTTGCAGATCTCAGCACACCTCAGCTCTTTTGGCAACGGTTCTCCTCAAGCCAGGCAGGTGGGCCACGTACATCTCCGACCTGCATCAGCTTGCCCGGGTTGGCGAACACTCGGATAAGGCGCATCTCCACCGTGCGCCACACCATCTCCTTGTGCATCAGCACCCCTTTCTCCCGACAGCCCATGTGGTCCGCTTTCTGCGGGCATCCCGCCTGCGGCAATATCTCACTCGGCCTTCACGCTGGCGGACGACGACGACACTCCCCGGTGGGTGTGTATGCTCAACCACACCTACTAGCAGGAGGACATTGACGCCGCAGTAGAGTGTGAAAGGGAAGAGATTGATTGCCAAGTCTACACCTCAGAGGATCTCCCACCGTCACCGCCATTGTCCCCAAGAATGCAACCCTCCAACAGCACTGAACCATCTGAACCTGCAGCTGCACCTACTCCTATGTCTCCTCCTTCTACTACAGCAGGATCTGCCGAAGCATCTACTGCATCCGAAGTCCCTGGCGTCATCCCTGTTCTTCCAGTGCATACTAACTCAATTGGTTTTGTAGGTGCTTTCCTTGACGCAGCGGCTGGTGCCGCAACCACCTTCGCAGCAACAGCCAGGGCCTGTCGTGCCCCCGCACAGACTGCCGTCAGCCGAGCAGCTGAGGCATACGCACAGACAGCTGCTTCTCTCACTTTGCTAGCCGCTCCTGCTGCCAACATTGCCACATAGATTACAGCAGCAGCAGCATCTATCGCCACTACAGCCTCCACTACAACAAATGCCACTTCCAGCTGCGTCGGCTCCATCCGAGCATACACCGCCACGGCAATACTGACGCCTACCAGTGCTCTTTGCGACGCAATATCACCCATTGCCACCTGCGTCGTTGTGGCATCGGCCTCTGCTGCAGTCGTTGGAGCCACTTTGACGAGACTGCTGTGTCTTACAGTGGCGGTCGCAGGCTGGGTGGCGGTCCTGTTCTCCTCGGCCGCGGCTGTTGTCCCACCGCTCTTCACCCTTCTCCCTCGTCACTAGTTCGGTGAGACTTGTAGTCCCCCCTGACTTCTTACTCCCCTTGCACTCTTTTCTCCTTCCACTCTCAGTTCAGGTTCCTCTTACACCATGCCTGCACAAGAGGAGACCATAGAGGCCCTCCAGGCCGCTCTTAGTGAGGCGCAAGCAGAGCGCCGCAATGTTGAAGACGAGCTTCACCGGGGGCAGGAAGCACAACGCGAGCTAGCTGCTATAGTATCCACACTAGTCATTGAGCAACTGCGTGCCATTCCAAATTTTTCCGCGGTTCTACCCACCACAGAATCCGGCTCAGCAGACTCGTCTGCCTTTTGGTGGCGCTGTTGCCAACTCTTCCTCTCCCTCTCTCTCCGCAGCAGCCTTTGCCCATCCTCTGCCCCCAACTCGGCAAAAGGAATTTGAAACTCTACCACCACAGTTCACCTCCGAGCCCACATTCTCATCCTGGGAGACTCGCTTCAGTGCGTGGGCCCAGGGTCAGCTCCTTTGGGAGTACTACTTGCATGCAAAGTTGCCATTTGTGCCATAGCCTGCAGAGGCTGCTCACCCTATGCGGGCACTCATCAACGTAGGCCCAGAAACTCTTCTCGATGATATCGGCACCTACAATGCAGACCCCATCCGCGGCATGCCAGCTGACCCTATTGGTGTATATGCTCTAATTTGCCGCTGCAAAACAGTGACTGGCTCGCTGCCTAGAGCGCTCTCATAGTGCAATTCAACACCTTGCAGATGCGAGCTGATGAGACAGCAGATGAGTATTGGGCGCACAGCTTATGCCTGCTACGCGACCTTGGCAGGGCCGCCCCTGGTCCTCTCTCCGCTCCTCTCTCCGCTTGCCTCTCCATTGTTGCTGGTCTCATCCTAGAGCTGTCTGACTTTTATCTACACATCTCCCAGGCAGAGCTTGAGCGCCATGCCTTTGCATCAGTTCCTGCTGATTCCCCACCTGGGATCGGCACGATCTTTGACTTTGTCCCCCGACCACACTGATCTTCTGCATCGTTGCCTCTGCCACATTCACACTGCTGCCATAGAGCGCCTTCGTCGCCTTCGGCCCGCCCTTGGCCTCGACCCTACAACGTTTGCTCCTCCCTGCACTTCCACCTGTCTTGACTGTGCCAATGGCAAGATGCATCGTTCCCCTGTCTCCACCTCTGAGTCGACTACTGCTCACCCCCTCGACCTCGTGCATGCTAACGTCATGGGCCCGTTACCCCATGACTTTCTTGGCGGCCTTGGTTGTTATGTCCTGTGCTTGACGGATGATTTCTCCTGCTACCATTGGGTCTTTGCCCTTTGCCACAAGAGTCATGTCACTAACGTCCTTGAGTCCTGGCTCCCGCAGGCTGAACGTGCCTGTAACAGGCCCTTGCGTGTCTTTTGCAGCGACCGCGGTGGTGAGTTCTTTGGACCAACCTCTCGTTTCTTGTCCTCTCGTGGTGTCATGGTAGAATCCTTCGCTCCCTACACCCCTCAGCAGAATGGTGTCTCTGAGCGCTCGAATTGCACCCTCGCTGATGGTGTGCGCTCCCTCCTCTCTGCCTCCGGGCAACCCTCCCTCTTTGTCTTTGAGGCCATGTCCTACATGACTTGGGTTTGGAATCGTGTCCCTCATGGTCCTCTTCCTCACTCTGTCACCCCTTCGAACGCTGGAGTGGTCGGCGTGCAGACCTCCATCTTGCTCGTGTCTGGGGATGTCTTGCCTCTGTGTGGGTCCCCGCGGACCGACGCGACGGCAAGTTGTCCCCCCGCTGTCGTCTCTACTTCTTCCAAGGCATCTTGCCCTTCTCCAAAGCGTGGCGCTTCTAGGACCCCTCGTGAAGCCGTGTCATTGAATCTCGTGATGCTCTCTTCTTTAAACACCGGTTTGAACACGAATGTCCCCACTTTGGTGCGTCTCCTGCTCTGCCTTTTCGGGGTGGGGGTGGTCCTCTTCCCTCTAGGCCTTCTGTTCTCCCCTCCGGGCCCTCCGGGCGTCCCTCGCCGCCCTCTGTCGCCTCGTCCTCTGAGCCGAGTTTGGCCTTGCCTGCATCTCCCTCTCAGTCCTCTTCACCCCCTCTGTTGTCTGTTCCTCTGACCACACCTTCTCCCCGGCCGTGTCCTGATGTTGTCACGCCTGCATCTTCTGTCCCCCCAACTGGCGCTGTTTCTTTGCCACTCGTTCTCTCTCCGCTAACAGACCCTGCGGCCTCCCTGCCTCCTTCTGTGCAGTTGCGTCCTGATTCTCCTCTCCCTTCCGTGCGTCCACCGTCCATTCCACCGGTGTCGCCCTACACTCGTGTCGGGCGCCTCTAGGCACTCCCTTCCCAGTCTCATCCAGTGGTCTCTGGTGATCGTGGTCTCCATGCCCTTCGTCTTGTCACCTCTGCTCTGTCCACTGCAGTGTTCGTCATCCATCCCAGCACCACACTTGGGCACTCCCTTGTTTAGGAGGAGTTCCACTCAGCCCTGTCCTCATCAGTGGCTGGGTATGTTGCGTCATGCTTTGCTGCTGCTGGACTTTCCCCTCTGCCACCTGAGCCCCTTGACTGTACAGGCAGCACACACGGCCTCGGACTCATTGTTGTGGGAAGAGGCCATGAAGGCCGAGCTTGATGTACATTCTGAGCACAGTGTGTACGAGCTTGTCGACCTCCCACCGGGTCGCAAGGCAGTTGCGGCCAAGTGGGTATATTGCCGCAAACTGAACCCTGACAACACAGTTGAACGATACAAGGCACGTCTCACCACAAAAGGGTTCTCTCATATCCTTGGTATTGACTTTGACGAGACCTTCGCCCCAGTTGGTTACTGCACCATGGCCAGGGCTCTCTTGGGCAAGGTTGCTCAACATGACTGGGTTCTTGAGCAGATGGATGTCAACAATGCCTTCCTCCACGGTAGGCTGGATGAGGAGATCTATATGGTGCAGCCGCCTGGCTTCTAAGATGGAACGATCCGGGTATGGCGCTTGCGCAAGGCCCTCTATGGCCTGAAACAGTTCCCACGATGTCGGAACCAAGAGATCACAGCTACCCTTGAAAAGGGAGGTTGTAGACAAAGCACTGTGGACCCCGCACTATTCCTCAGTGGACCCACCAAGCCACTTGTCGCCATCCTTGTGTACGTGGATGATCTCCTCATTACCTCTCCTGACGTCGCCTCTGTTGCGACAGCCAAGGCTCTGCTTCGGGCGACATACAAGATGAAGGATCTTGGTCCGGCTCGACTCTTTCTTGGCATGGAGTTGGAGTAAGACCGGGAGCGCCGCACCTCGCACGTCCACCAAGCTGCATACGTACGCAGCCTGGGGGAGCAATTTGCTCCGCTCCTCACATCTATCCCCATTGTGTCCACTCCCATGATACCCGCTAGTCAGTCGTTACTGAAGTCTCAAGAAGTATCTACACTGGGAGAGACAGTCGATGTGACCGATTATCTTCGCGTCATTGGCTCTTTGATATACCTTGCCACAACCACTCGTGCTGATGTGGCTTTTGCTGTGAACTTTCTGTCCCAATTCTCCTAGTGTCCCCGCGAGCGCCATCTTGAGGCAGCATTGTGGGTAGTGCGCCACGCCCTCTCCACCCCCTGCATCGGGCTGTACTTCCGTCGCTTCATAGACAATCATTAGGCGCACAACTTTGATGCTCAAAGTCAAACGGGCTACATATTTCTTGTCGGTGGCACTGTAGTCTTTTGGAAAAGTGGCAAACAAGGGTGTGTTGCTCGCAGCACTGCTTAGGCTGAGTATGTTGCTCTTGGTGCACGCACATGTGAGGTTGTTTGGATGTGTCGTCTGCTGCAGCAATTGCGTGTAACCATCCGTTGCATCACTCTGCGCTGTGACAACCAAAGCACAAAGGCCATTGCTGAAAACAGAGGCATGCATCATTCACGCACCAAGCACATCAACGTGGAGTACCATTTTATTCGTGAGTGCATTGCTGCTGGCATTGTCCAGGTCGCTTGGGTGGATACACGGTCTCAAAGAGCTGACTTTCTCACAAAGGCCCTCAGTCGTAATGTGTTCAAAAGTGTTGTTCACTCTGTTGGTCTTGTCTGTCCACATGATCCACGCTGGTTGTGTCATGTATGTCTCTATCACCTCTCGTGATTCCTCTTGCGGTGCTCCCATGTGTGTGAGTTGGTTGTCTGCGGGTCATGGGGGAGTGTTGAAGTTCGTTGACCACTCACAACTCTGTGCCCTCTTGCCTCCACACACTATACGCACAGTTGTACAGATTGAGTGACAATGGCTCAACCTGGGGAAGCAACGGGCGTGTCAGCTCTGTGAGAAGCCATGGACGACCTCATGATGGTGCTGCTTGACCCCGAGGTGTCTCTTGACACACGCGTGGCCATTGGCTGACTTTCCATGATTCTCTATGACGATGTGATGCGGTTGATGCTAGGGCCCGTACATTTTCCTGCCGTGCCCTGCATCATGTTGCTTAGCCTTGCGTGTTTTGTGGGGGAGCTGCATTACCCAGGTGCTAATCCTTAGGGGGGCACCATGCCGGGTTCGCCCATGTATTGGTGAGTAGCCACCGTTCGGTTTTATGCCGAGCGGTTGGGCTCGACCCCCGGATGGCAGTGTGGCTCGCTTGGGTGTGATCCCCGTGGCGAGTTCACACTCACCGGTTGTTAAGTCTCGCTCGCTCCCCCCCCCCTACTCTTTTGTCTTTGGTTGTGCCCGAGCTAATGAAGGCAAGCTTTCCGCATCCATGGTGTCGTGTGGTTCCCATACGTGATTGCCTGCTCTCACACACTCAGCCTAGGAAGTTTCCAGGAAACTACATATCTAACCCTTATGATGAATCCACCCGTTTGAGACGTGGCTCCTCTCAACTAGAATGTCGGAGGCGGTCATTTGCGCACCCTCTTTGGACGAATACACCAAGGACATACATTGTGGCTATACAGATAATTACAGAACGGACCACGTTCGTCACAGTATTGAATATGTGTTACTGGTAAACCATGGAAGAAGCATGCACGCTGCATCTCTTTATTGTACCTTTGCAATTAAAGGACACGGTCTGGAAGAGAGAAGGGGGGGAGGGGTCTTGGGAGAAGGGAGGAACTGTTGGACATGCCAACGGTTGTCTATTGGCAGTAATTAAAGAAAAAAGGCTATCAATATTTGCCCCTTTGAAAGATTCCTTGATCACGGCGAGCAAGGTTTAAGGATGCAACACGAAGGTGCAAATGAGAAGGAGGCGGTGGTTTGATTCCTGAAGTGTGCAAAAACGGATATGGCCAGGAAGTTAAGCCTTTATTATCTTCCCAATGACTTGAGTCCCCTGACATACGACACAAACATATTAGATCCACGTCATTCACGTGCATAAGGGGTTTTAGACATTCTTCATAATCGGGCTCTTACCTTTTCATGTTGTAGTAGGGTGCCTTTCATCTCTTGGAGAGTTTTTGGCCCTTGAAAGAGAGATCCGTCATAATTAATTCCCACCAGGATTATGAAACCAATTTTGATGTTGCATGCCATGTGGTGTACGGCATGCACAATGACATACTTTGACATCAATGTTTGAAGTGGGTGTTTTTTTTTAATGATGAGTTTACACTTATGTTTTTGTTTAGCTGCTTGATTAGGTGTTTGAAGGTACTCTTAGTCTCCAAACCAGGCTAAGAAGAGGCTCACTAGAGTTCCGTAGGCATGTGATCATAACCCTGCCCCAAAATGTTTTCGGGGGAGTGACCATATACCCACAGAATTCTCGATATCTACCGCCATATCCATGTTTCGCACATTAATCACGCCATATCCAATTTTGGAAATTTTTGCTTCTTTATTAACGCTATATCCAGCGAGCACGCAAAAAAAAAGCTATATCCGAATGTCCTCGATATGTTGACGCCGCATGCCATTCAGCGACTGTTGATGTATGGGCTTTGAGCCATCATGTAGTCTTGTTTAGGGAGAGCCTCCTGGTTTGAGCTGATGGTTCTCCAGTGACTACATTACTCCTTGTGTGACATGTATGTTGCATGCCAGCAGCTCAGTTTATCCATACGTGTTTAGTAGAGTTTTCTCGATGGTCGAGACCCTGGTACTTGGTGGTTTGTGCCAGCACACCGGGAGACCCCATAGAAGTTCACTGCATAGTCTCTGACTGGTGATGCACTCTTTCCATGGTCAAGACCCGGGTACCTGGTGGTCTGTATCGGTACCTCGGGAGACCCAGCACTGATTGGTCTAGTCTTGTTGGCCTCTTGTGAGATGTGTGTAGTTTGCATGTGTCTGAGACCCGGACGCCCGGTTACATGTTTCGGCGTCTCGGGAGGCCTAAACTTGTCTCGCCTAGCTAGGCGGTGATGCTAGTGTATCACCGTAGAGTTTGGATACGTTTGGGATATATCGCATGTTTTCTTGTCGGTCGAGACCCGGGCACCTAGTTGACTGTTCCGGTGCCTCGGGAGACCTCCGTTCCTGCTTTCATTCTTTATGACATGCACATTCCCCGTTCGTGCCTTTTGGTGCGATGGGGATGATGCGGCCTGGTGGGCTAGCCGCTAGTCCCCAGTATATAAGCCCTCAGCAGGGCTCATTGTACTCTCTCCTTGATTCTTCATTCATTCGTTCCAGACTTAGCCAAATCTTGGCGCTGCATTTGTCCCGCTCACCACCAGAGCTCATGTCTCTTCCAGCATGGGCCTACATGCCCTAGACTCATTTCATCATGGTATCAGAGCATAGGGGGGCCGTGTGAGCAGCAGAGCAGCAGAAGAGACTGGAAACATAGCTGAGGTGTGCCACGTGGTGCCACGTAGGCATAAGAGTACGAGAGCGACAAACCTGCCTACAACAGCAGCAAACGCACGTACGACCGCATCAAGAACGTCCAATCAGTTCTTAGGTTAGAGTTGTGTTTGAGACCATCGGGTGCTGTTGTGGCTCCTGTTTGAGCAGCAAAAGCAAACACCACCCTCCGACAGCAGCTGCCTCACTCATTGTCTTTGGTTGGGCCGTGTGTTTTGTGAGTGAATGCGGTAACCCATGTGCACGCAGCGTGCAAGCAGCCAGCACAAGCAGCATGCAAGCAGTCGACACAAGCAACGTGCACGCAGCGCGCAAGAAGCCGGCACAAGCAGCGTGCAAACATCCGGCACAAGCTACGTGCGAGCAGCGTGTGATTGCAGCAGGCACAAGCAGCCGGCAGCAGCCAGCAGCAGCACCACCGCGCAGGAGTGCGGCAAGGCATCGCACGGGGGCAGCAAGATCAATGCGAGGGCGGTTGCAATGCGCGTAGTATCAGCAGCAGCAGCAGCAGCAACAGCAGCGGCAAAAGCGTCAGCGCCAATGCAGCTGGTGCAACCGCACCAGTTGCAGCACATCTAGCTCGTTTTCTTGCTGGCTCTTGCTCTCACTCTCCATCGCTCTCTCTCTCTCTCTCTCTCTCTCTCTCTCTCTCTCTCTCTCTCTCT
>SZWC01006653.1:31675-42707 GCA_023375785.1 Penium margaritaceum
CCTCCTCCCGGCCACCCCTTACCCCCTCCTCTCCCACCCTCCCTTCCGGACGTACTGCGTGTCCCAGCAGTACGTCCGCACGCGCTGGCACCCACCGCAACTCCCCGACTCAGGAGCCGTGACGGCGGGTGCCATGGTCCTCGATCACGACTCCCTAGACATGCCTCGCCTCTCCCCGTGCTCCCCAGCCCCCCTACTCGCGTCACCTCGCCCGTTACTCCTCCCCGCGTGCCCAGTCCCACATGTTCCCCTACTCCTTGGTCCTTCTTCCCCTGCCTCCCCCGACCACTCCCACTTGTTCTTCTTTGACGGGGCGGCGGAGGTATCCAGAGAGCGAGTGGGGGGTGTGGGGGCGGTGCTCTTTGACCCGCACGGTGTGCCTCTCTCCTCCACCTGTCTTAGGTAAGAAGGAGAAGCAACTAACAACGACGCCGAGTACGCAGCCTTGACAGCAGGCCTGGCCTTGGCTCACCAGCAGCATCTCCAGGTTCTGGTTGTCGTGGGGGATTCCCGACATGTCATTACCCAGATGCAGGGCACGGCCAGGGTCACGCTAGAGCGACTCCGGCGTGGACGTGATGAGGCACGTGCCAACGCCCGAGACCTTGGGTTGATCTAGTGGCACTCGTTGGGTCGGGAACTCAATAGTGTGGCAGACTTCCTCTCCAAGATGGGTCAGTTCCTACCAGCACCAGACCGTAGACAGTGTCAGGGTGTGCGAGAGTTGGTAGTCACACTCCGAGGGGAGGATCTCCTGGTGACACAAGAGCTAGTGCTACAGGGGGTGCAGGGCCTACTGCCGCCCCAGGAGGAGAGACCATCACTTTTGACGCTAGACATCACCACAGCATGCGAGGCCCTAGAGGGCTTCACATGGGAGCGACTGGGGGGTGCGATACAGATAGAGGGGGGCAAATTTGAGAGGATTGTACAAGCCACATCTGTACTGGCGCGCCTTCAGGGGGAGGCCCGCCGCCGGGTGAGTCATCTCCTCTAACGCTGCTGCTCCTGGGTTCTTCAACCTGACCTTCCGCCCGCGGCCCTCTGCAGCAAGTGGATGCTCCTCCTCCACTTCCAGGTGCTGCTATGTCGAGTGCCCTCTTTCGAGGAGCAGTTGGGGGGCCTCGCCTTTTCATCGGCCCCACACAGACCGCTCTGGCGCGGTCGACGAATTAGCTCCCGCGCCCCGGCCTACCCTGACCTTCGCTCCGTCGACTGCGTCGTCCTTACGCGATGCGCCCGGTTTGAGGAAGGCGACTGGGCGGGGCTTTTGGATGAGGCCTGTGCCTCAGTGCGTCCCGCGCAGCGGGCTTGGGTGGCGGCCCGCCCATTCACGGGGCAGGCGGCGGTGGCAAGAGCACGCGAGTGCGCGACCAGTATGGTGCATGCTGGGGCATTATGGAGGGCGTTGCAGCAATTTGAGGGACGCCCACCAGCAGCAGGGACGGCCACGACTTTGGCTGCTCTCAGAGAGCGACATCCTCCCGTCGCGGTGCCCATCCCGGCGTGGGTCCACTCCTTCCAGATACCAGGGGGTGGAGCGGCTGGCGTGACAGAGGATATGATGGAGGAGGCGCTGCGGTACGCACCTCCTGGTTCTATAGCAGATCCCCTTGGTCTCACTATGGACCTGCTTCGTGACCTGGCCTTAGACTCACGGGCGTGCATGGAGGGCGTGGGAGGGGTCATACGAGCTATGCTAGATGGGGCAATGCTGGCAGAGGCAGTGACGTGTATGGGTTGGAGCAGACTCATCCCTATCTTGAAAGGAGCTACAGAGGCAGAAGAGGTCCGGCCGTTGGCGGTTGGTGAGGTTTGGGTCCAGATCGCTGGCCGACTTCTCCTCCTACGGGACAGGAACCGCTTGCACCGAGCACTTCGGCCTCACCCGTTCGGCGTAGGAGTGTCAGAGGGGGCAAGGGTGCTACTTTGTGTGGTGCGTGCCATCCTCTCCGTCAACTTTGACTTCTGGCTGCTTCGGCTCGACGTCCGCAACGCCTTTAACGAGGTGGAGCGGGCGGCGGTGTTTGAGACGGTATGTGATCGGGGTCTCGGCATGTGGATCCCGTTCCTGGGACAGTTTTACTCCACCCCGACGCTGCTATTCTTCTTCGGTGTCAATGCACCGGCGATGCTGGAGAGTGCCCGAGGTGTACGTCAGGGAGATCCCCTGGGCCCTGCTTTGTTCCACCTAGCTCTTGCCCCGGTGCTCGAGGCAGGGTCCCAAGTGCTGACGCTGGCTCGGGGGGAGCGTCGAGGCCATGTGGGGGCCTATCAGGACGATGCGACAGTGACCGCCCCTCCATAGCCCTTGGCTGCAGCCTTCTCCTCCATGGTTGCGGCAGCGACATTACGTGGCCTACACATCCAACCACGGAAGTGCCCCCTACTGCGGCGGACAGAGGCGGAGGTGCCTTCAGGTGCTCTTTGGGCTTCTTTGTCGACGAAATGGTGTGGTGCTGCTGGGTTGCCCGGTGGGGGACGCAGTTTTCCAGGCAACGTGGGGCGAGGGATGGCTCCAGGAGCAGCTGCGGGGTCTGTCGCACGTGAGCCGGATGGAGGAGGTGCAGACGGCTCTGACCTTGCTCCGACTGTGCATCATCCTCCGGGTGGACTTTTGCGTGCGGGCGCTCCTGCCTGAGGAGCATTGGCTGGAGACTCTACACCGCTTCGACCAGGCCATTTGGGAGGCAGTACTACACCTCCTACAGGTTGCACAGGCCTGGGAGGTGGGTCGGTGGTCTTTGAGCTACAGCGTCTTGCTCGATGGTAGTTGCAGTTGCCATTTGCCGCCAGCGGGGCGGGCATCTTGGGGGTGAGAGACCGGGCTCCCCTAGCCTATGCCTGCTCCATAGGGAGTCTTTTGCCGGCTCTCACCACCGAGTTCACGCCCTTCCTTCCAGCGGATGGCGCGCTACAGCACTTGGCACCGGGGTGGGACCTGGTGGAGGAGGAGTTGCCCAGGTCGGTGTTTGCGACCTTGCCTACCTTGGAGGCGCTGCAGCAAGGCGTACAGCCGGGGCTGTACCAGCGGATGTGCAGACAGTGGCACTCGTTTCGGCGGCAGGGGTGGATTGTAGCGTGCGGCCATCTGGTGCAGAGACGTGGGTGCGCACAGGGAGGCCCGAAGGCATGCGCCCACCGACGTGGCTGTGAGCGCCATGCCCACCAGCGTTGCTGGGCGACGGCGACGAGGGCAGTGCCCTCTGGTTGCAGGCGACGCCACCCGGCCGACAGGATCGGACGTACCTGGCCCCGGCAGACTTTCGTCTTCACGCCCAGCTGTGATTGGGCCTTCTCCTGCCCCACCTGGAGCAAGTAGGCCTTGATGGTATGGACCCAGGAGCAGTGACCAGGAGACGGCGGATTGACAGGGCCATCATGCGCGTCCACAACGCCATCAGGGACGAGCTTGCCGACATCTTCCGGGAGCACCGGCTTTCATTCACGGCTGAGAGCGGGGGGGTGCCCCGCCAGGCAGATGGAGCGCGGGGTGAGCCACGTCCGAACCAGACGCTGTCGGACCCTGAGTCAGGCCTGACCTGTGTTCTTGACGTGACTACGGTGGATCCCCAGGGGGACAGAGCATCCAGGCCAGGCGTGGCGGTTGAGGCAGCAGAGAGGGGCAAGGTGGAGCGGTATCGCCCGACGGCACGGCAGGGGCGCCACATGCGCCCTCTTGTATGGGAGACCTTGGGCGGCATGGGTGACCACTTCTGGTCCTTCCTTGCCCGCCTTGCCAGGATCTGCCTGGCACGGGAGCCACGACGGTGCTCTGCACAGGTGTTCGAGCGATGGGCACAGCGTGCTGTGGCTATTGTGGCGCAGCGAGTTTCCATTGCTGGTGTGCGGAGCCAGTGTGCAGCCATCCGTTTCTACAGTGTCATAAGTTGCGCGGCGGCAGATAACCGTCCGGAGGGAGAGGATCTTCCGCTGCTACACAGCGTGGGACTGCCTCTTGCCCTTGGGCTGTCTGCTCTGTGTTCGGTTGAACCGGTCTTTGCCGGTACCTAGCTTACATTCTTGATTTCCTTCACACTCCCACCGTTCATGTGCCATTGGTTGTTGTTTTTTTTTTTTTTAAATCCCTTCATTGATGTGTTAACACAACTCATAAAAGTGCCTTATGTATCGAGCGCAAAATTCCAAAAGCAGTCCTTTGTAAACGCACAACAAATATAAAGAAAACCCTTCTGAGATGCATGTCTAGCCCTTGTGGTGGTTGAAAACTATTTTGCACTCTTGGCTGTATCAAAGTCTTGTTGTATTACTCCCACATGGTGATAGTTTCCACGCACATACAAAAAAACAAAACAAACTAGCTCAAACATTTGGTGCACTTAAAATCACGCACACTCATTTTGTAACCGACGTGATGCGACATGCAAACCAAACGCGGCTCGCTTTGGTGGTAAATTGAATGCAAACGTGACTTGATTGTACATCATGTTGGTGAGGCTGCGTTCTAGAATTGTGAGAAGATGTGTGTGACTTGTCGATGTCTTTATCCACATCACTTTGCTACTCCTTCATGTGCGATGTGCACAACTTTATCCACTCACCTACTGGCCAGTTTGGCTGTTCATGTGCGACCAGATGAATTGGGTCGCACCACACGCACACACACAAATACACACACACACACACACACACACACACACACACACACACACACACACACACACACACACACACACACACACACACACAAAAATGAAAATAGAAGTGTTCACACAATCAAAATCTTCTAGAGGCCAAGGCTGGCCTGCTGGCTGTCCTGTGTCACGGCTGGCCGTTTTCTGTTTCTGTAGCCCAAGTGTTCCTTACCGGCCGTTTTCTATCCTTGTGGCCAAAGTGTACCTGACTGGCCGTTTTCTGTCTCTATGGCCAAAGTCTACCTGACCGGCATTTTTCTGTCTCCGTGGCCAAAGTGTACATGACTGGCCGTTCTCTGCGATGGTCTTTTGCTCACCATTGCTGTCAGCAGTTTGAGAGTTGGTCCCGCTGCCCAAGGTTCTCTCATGAACGTCTCTGCGGCCGTAATCTATTTTTGCTTTGTTATCACGACCTCTCGCTCCGTTTTGAAATGTCCTTAAGCGTTTTAGCCCTCTCTCACTCCCGGACTTCCGGCTCCTGCACAATGAAGTCCTACTGCTGCGGCATGACGTCTTCTTCCTTTTGAGCAATGTCTTCTTCCTTCTGTGCAATGTCTTCGTTCTTCTCTTTTTTTTTCAATAATGGAAAGGCATGCAAGGCCGCCCCTAACCGGCACAAGTTCCGGGGTATGAGAAAAATGCCGAGCAGCCCTTGACCGGCACAACTTCGAGGTATAGAGATGCATGCACAAGTCGCCACCCTCGGCACAATGAGGTGGACTACAAAAAATGGGCGCTAGGCTTCCCAGAACGTCGGCTCCACCCCGCAAAGGGCAGAGAGTGTGAGGAGAGAGCGCATGCGCCCCTGGCGTGCAATGGGGCCACCTCGCTAGTAGAAGGGGCCGAGGCTCTGTCGTGGGTGTAGACGTAGAGCCGGATGGCCGCGCACTGGGCTCGGATCCCCGCAATGGAGACACGCTGAGCAATGAGACTCACCGCCCACTGTGCCCAATGTGTGAGGGCCTTTGCCAAGCATTGTCGAGTCCCACTTGAGAGGTAGACCTTGGCTAGGCGAGCCAGGAACACCCAAAACTCGTCCCCCACGCCTCCCAGTGTCGCTTAGGCTAGTGGTCGCAGGTGGTGTCCTCGTCGCAGAGCCGCAATGTATCGCGTCACCTTCTCCTCCTCAGCAGCTGCGAGACCCCGTCATAGCCGTGTGGCCCGGTGTCTCTTTGCGTCCACTGTCATGACGTCCACGACCTCGGCATGTGATGCCGAGGTCGTGGTCCACCAGAGTGAGGTCCAGTCGCGGGTACCACAGCCCCTCAAGCAAGGGCAGCACGTCCGTAGGCTCCACGCAGACAATGAGACTGTGCTCCCGACATACATCAGCGAGCTTGTCTTGGATGGCGTTGTGGACGCGTTGTATCCCCCCCTGCTTCTTTTGCCTGGTCATTGCGGTTGGCTACAGGCTGTGGAGCCCCACCTGCTCCGGGTGTGCGAGGGGGACACCTATCTGTGCATGTCGCCAAATTCTGCCGTAGGGAGAAAGGTCCGGTCGTCCTCACCTGACGACGTAGCCTAGAGCCATAGTGCGCCGCCCCTCGTCGCTGTCGCCCAACATCTGCAGGAGCACCATGTGCTCAGCCCAGAGCCCACTGGACATGCGCAGGCGCTGTGTCGCCACGCCACTTCCCTCGCCTCCACCCACCACCCCTGCCGGCTCACAAACCATACCTCACTCAGCTGCTGAAAAAGGCAGGGCGCTTGTCTCGACTATTGGTCGTCTAGAGAGGGGAAGGCAAAGGAGACCTGCAGTGGGAGCTCCTCCTCCACTTGGTGCCACAGGGGGGTGAGGAACTCTAGGGCATGAGTGGATGGCAAGGAGCCGAAGTTAGAGACCAATGCGTGGAGGAGGGAGCCCGTGGCACATGCAAAGACGAGCGGCGCTCGGTCGCGGGCACTAAGGCCAGCGCTGCTGAAGAAGAAAGGCGCATACCACTGGGCCAGCTGTTGCAAGTCCCAGTCCTTCGACCTCGGTCTGAAGCTACCGGCACCCCAGGGGAAGAGCCTGCACGCAAAAGTCCACCCGAGGGATGACTCAGATCAGAAGGAGGGTCATCTCCGCTGGACATCCTCCATGCGGCCAAGCTGCAGGAGATTGCAAGTCTGCTGCGACAGCCACATCTCCGCCCACTCCTAGAATTCTTGGGTGCCGACTGGGCAGCCCAGAACCTTCACCCCCCGGGTCGTCTAGGGCAGCCCTGTAAGCGCGGGCTGGACGACCTTCGTCGAGCGCTGCCACAGCAGGCACTTCTCAAGCTAGTCGCATAGACCGAGATGGGCGGCGGCCTCCACATAAGCCGCCATACAGGCCCCAAGGAGGTGGGGGGGTCTGCAAACGGTCGCATCGTCCTAGTTGATCACCACCCTCTGTCACCAAGGCCCAGAAGCTCGCCTATAGCCCGGGGGCCAGAGCGAGGTCGAAGAGTGCTAGGCCCGATGGGTCAGGCGGACGCGGCGGGCGCTCTTCAGGGCATTCTGTGTGTCGACATCGAAGTGGAGGAGCTGGGCAGGGTGGAATGAGAACTGGCGAAGGTAGGGGATCGAGAACCCCAGGCCTGAGTCAAGCACTACGAAGAACATGGACGCCCGCTCCACCTCATTGAAGGCGTTGCGGATGTCCACTCGGAGCGGTGAGAAGGATGAGTTTGTGGCAAGGATGGCCTTGATCCATCGGACCAAAAGAGCTGCGCCGTCGGAGGCGGCCACACCATACTGATGGGGCCGGAGCACAGCATTGAGCTTCTCCTTGTCGCGGAGCAAGAGCAGCTCCCTCGCCAATCGCGTCCACACCTCGCCCACCGCGATCGGACGCACTCCTTCCTCTTCCGAGGCCCCCTTCAGCAGCAAGATGAAATTTCTGCGGTTGATGGAGGAAGCCACCTCGGCCGTTAGGAAGCTCTCGAGTATGCGGCAGAGGACCCCCCAAAAAGCCTCCAGAGCCGCTAGAGTAGGCATGAGCCTTCGAATACATTCGTCCAATAATTTCAGTACTCGTTATTCGAATATTTCTGGAATCCCTGTATTCCTTACTCGATTATTAGTCCCTTTTCATTCAAATACTGACGAATGTATTCCTGTATTCGTTGTATTCGAATGCATTCGAATATGTGAACGAATACTTGACGAATACCAACGAATGTCAAGGAATACACACATTGCTGAGGCACAGGAAAGGGGGTAGAGCACACAGGAGGGGGTAGAGCACACAGGAATGCATGAAGTCAAGTTTTTCAGAAGTTGCTAGCGTAAACATGAGGTTGGTGCACCATGTCCGGCACCCTCGTCACCCTTGCCCTATCCACCCCCCCTTTTCCCTGCCCACCTATACCTTCTCTTTCTCGTTTCCCTTGCCCCTCCTGCCCGTCTTCTTCTCTGGCTGCGGTGGGTACTCGAGTGCCTCCAGCTCTGGCAGCTCAATCCAGCTGTGCAGGGTCTACAAGGACTCCACCGAGTCCGTGGAGAGCTGCCCGCCGAACTTCGTGACGTTCTGCCTCCTGAGGGAGGCACACGGTGTTGACGTTGCAAGCGCGGCATGCACGACCCTGGCAGCTCGTGCCAAGACTGGGAACTCCACCTCACGCTTCCTCCAGAATCGCAAAATGTCCTCCGTTGGTGGAAGACGTGCTTCAGCGCAGTAGCTTTCCAGCTCCTTCTCCAGTGTGTGTGTGTCCTCCTCAGCAGGAGCTGCGTCAGTGGCCCAGATGCTGATCCCCCCGCCGCCGAACATGTCGTCGTCCTCGTCCTTGGCGATGCTGTCTGTAGCTGGCGGCGGGGCTTTCGTGCCTGCGTCGTCTACTTCGGCTTCGATGCCAGCAGCGGCAACACCGCTCGTAGTCCTGTACATATCCAAGTACGGCTGCTGCAGGCAGAGCGTCCGTTTCACGGACACCCTCTGCCGACTGGTGGCCGTTGCTGCCGTCTGCGGCCTTCTTGTACTAGTGAAGGCGAAAGCGCGGGTCCAAGACTGTCGCCTGAGTGTACAACTCCGACGTCAGGTCGTAGTACTTCGTCAGCTTTGCCTTGGCTACTTGGAGTGCTCGATACAGTGCCGCAGAGGTCTGTCTGTGCTTCGGCAGCGCTGCCGCTGGAGTGCTGCTGCTGGGGACTTCTTCGTCGGTGCTGCTGCTGTTGTCCTCTGCCGCGTCATCGTTGTCGTCGTCGCTTGAGCTGTGTACGTCTTTCTCTGGTTCTGCTGTTGCGTGCTCGGCAGCAGCTGCAGTCCGCTTGCAACAGGAAGCGTTACATCGAGCAAGTCCAATCATTGCCATGAAGCTTCGACTCTTGTGCCAACGTCTACATCAAAAAACACTTTTTTCCGTGTAACGACATCCGGTTCCCTGAGAGCGTTGCTTGCCCTCGCACAAACAACGCTCGAGCGCCAACGAAGCGCATCCATGGCGCGGTCGGCGCGCACACAGCCAATGTCCGCTGCCTATAACATCACACCACTTGCACTATCAACAAACATCCACAGCCCGCCGCCGCTTGAGATCTTGCGAGTGGCGGCGGTTGCACGCTCTCGGGCCTGCACCTCCAAATAGCTCGAGCAGGTGTCATCCAAGAACTTGTCGATGCGGTCAAAAAGTTCGTTGTACAGTGGCACGACTCGAGAGGGAGTGGGGTATTTCTCCCCACTCATGTCGGCCTCCAAGTCTTGATGGGCCCCAAAAACGTGGCCACACCTCGCATGAGAAGCCAGTCATCATCGTCTGGCTTGAACTTGCCCACATCGCGAGAATTCTGCACGGCCAAAAAAATCATTATCGCCGGCTTCATGCCATGGAGCCTGTCCGGCAAGTCAACCGCCGAATTCAAGCGGGTTTTCGAGTTGATGTCCAGCGCCAGCCACTTCGCTCGCGGATTGTTCGCGATTTCAGCTTTCAACTCCTGTGTGCGCTGAGAAGAGCTGTTGATGTATGAAGCCATCTTGCGGGCTTTCTTGAGCACTTTGCGGACAAACCTGGACTTGAGAACCTCGCCAACCACGAGGTTTAAAACATGGCCAGCACAGTGGATGTACATGTCGCTCTTGAAATCAGGGCACCGCTGCACCATGTAGTCGTTCACCATGGATGTGTTGCTCGACGCGTTATCCATGGTGATGCATCCCACCCGGTCCCACAGGTGGTACTGGCCATCGGTGACGGACTTGAAGACATCGAACAGCGTGTCGGCTGTGTGACTTCCAGGCTTGGGCAGGCACGCGATGACGATGCTGCGCATGTCCCAATGGCCATCGATGTAGTGACCCGTGATGCCGATGTTTGGGTCATTGCTGCGAGACGTCCAGAGGCCGGATGTGTGGTTGATGTCGTCGGGGGCAGCAGCGAGGACGGAGGCGAGAGCTGGCTGGAAAACGGTTGGTGCCTCGCGGATGTACCTCGAATTTGTTGTTCGGTGCATGATCTCTGCACCGCGGTTTGCATGCTTGAAGGCCTTTTGAAGCCACTTCGAATTGACAGCTGCGTACGCCTCTTTCTTTTCAACGAGCCACTTAAAGATGAAAGTGTTGAAGGTGACTTTGTTGAAAGTTTCAACGCCGGATAGAAACTCACCAATCGTGGTTTGCAATAAATCAAGTAGGAGATATCGGCGGTGTTTTCTCGGCTGACTAGGCGGAACTTTTCCGGCCTCGACGAGGGGGTCAAACTCGTCTTTATGGAACACTGCCAGGTGGTTCCATGCTGCTGCTGACGTGCGGCCTGGGCATGCTACACTGAGAGGTTCCCCATCCTTCAAGCACCCGTGGATGCAGAAACCGCGTGATCCTTTTATGTCAGTGCTTGCACAGCAAATGCCCCAATGTCTCGTCTGCAGTTGGGTCGGCTGCAGGTGGCTCGGTAACCGCCTCGGTGCCAGCAGCGGATGGTGCATCGGTGCGAGAGGTGGCACCACTCGGCGTCGAGGTGGACGCCATCGTTCGTTGATGAAAGTGACTAACGGCCCTGGACAGTTTATGAACAAACCTGAGGAGGTCGCATCGCGAACCGCATGAACACTACAGTGATTGTGTCATGTTTATTGTGCGGTTCAATGATGGCGTCGACATCGTTTGTCGCATGCGATTCGACGACTGCCGATAGTTATCGGGCGCGTACGTGCGTTGCCCCCTTTCTACTTTGGTGGAAGGCGAAAGCGTGGGTGATGGCGCCGATTTGCGGACTATTGTGTGAGGCCTCCACAACATTCGGGGGGGGGGATGGGTTCAAAGTATTTGTGTATTCGAATACTTCAAGTATTCGAATATGGATCAGCAATATTTGAATGTATTGATGGATTTGAATGTATTCGTCGATCCTTCAGGAGGTCCTGCGCACCTCATATTCGATATTCGAATATTTTGATATTCGTTTAGACATCTAAATATCGAA
>SZWC01006653.1:60821-76676 GCA_023375785.1 Penium margaritaceum
CACACACACACATTATCACTGCAAGTGATTGATCTACATTAAAGCTCTCGGGTGCAATACTGTGACGCTTCATGGAGCACACAAGTCGTGGCTCCACAACCAAGTGCACAAGTGGTGGTCACAGCACCACCATTGGATTCATGGAGAGCTAGCCTACATTGATTAAAGCTTACGTGTTTTGTACTCTTACACGGATGCCTCTATCCACATACGCTCGTAGTCGATGTGGTTTGAGTTTCTTCTCATGCATGCATTAGGTTAGTGCTATCAGGTTGCTGATCCCTCGGGACCATGCTCTTGTTTGTACGAGTGAGAAACCACCTGGAGCTCGTTCTCTCCAAAGCTGGGTTCGATCCCTGGGTGGTGTGGGGGCCCCACGTGAAGAGCCTTGCGTGGGCGGCCCGTTCAATTGGCACTTGGCACTACGCTCCCTAGTTACAAAAGTGAAAGCGAGCTTGCCCCGATCCATGGCTTCGCCTCGTTCTCCTCGCTTGCCTGCTGGCTTTCTCATCCTAGCAACCTGAGCTACCTACAGGTAGGGCGCAAATACAGCGGTGCCCATTGTTTGGGTCGATAGATCAGTTGTGCCCACAGTAAAAAACGAAAAGACGCCGGTGTCCATAGTCAAAAATGGAAAGACTACGGTGTCCATATTCGAAAATGAAATAACAACGGTGCCCATGTTTTTTATTGTGTGAGCGAAGCTGGAAAAAAAGTAAAACTGTACCCACGCCCTCGAAGCCGGACTTTGCCGACTTCAAGGGCAAAATGGGCGGTGCTGACACTGGCCTCGTCAATGTCAGAAGCAACCCTCTAGAGAGTTTTGGAGTTCGCAAGTGCGAACTCCAAAACTTGCGCGTTCCCTTGTGCCGCATGTCGCAACCCCACCGCCCCCCCAATATCCGACAAACCCCCTACTTGAACTGGGGGGCTTGGGTTATATTTTTTTACTTGCCCGGGTACCTGCCGAGTCCCGCGGTAGCGGGACCCAGCAGATCCCCCTTCTTTCATCACAGCATTCGCCACATGTCGCAAACCCAACCCAGTGTCCGACAAACCCCCTAGTTGCACTGGGGGGTTTGTGTTTTATTTTTTTACTTGCCCGGGCACCTGCCGGGCGCCGCGGTAGCGGGGCCCGGCAGATGCCCTTTCCTCTATCACAGCGTGCGCCGCATCCTGCAAACCCCCCCAAACCCTCGACAAACCCCCTAGCTAAAATGGGGGGTTTGGCAGGGTCATCGCGAGCTCGCAGGGATGTTTTGCCGCGAGATCCCTCCTGCGAGCTCGCGATGAAGGGCGAAGTTCAACTTCGCCCTCAAAGTCGTAAACCATATCAAATCTGTTAAACACATGAAATATATGTCAGCCGTGCCCGTCTTCGCTCGCACAATAAAAAACATGGGCACCGCTGTCCTTTCGTTTTCAACAATGGACACCGCTCTCTTTCCGTTTTTAACTATGGACACCGTTGATCTATCGAGCGAAACGATGGGTGCATTACAACACCGTCCCTACTGGTATCAGAGCAAGAAGAACACACCCTTTCGCCCACAGGTCCTAGGCCAACTTTCATCGGCTGATTTCACCGTAGCGACTGTCACGGCACTATTGTCGCTAGCCAGTTTATTCGCCTGCGCCTCGCGCTGCTTCCTTTCCGCGGTTAAGGAGTTGACAGCTCATTGTCACCTGCACTTCCGTGATGGCAATAGCATGGTGCTACCATGCTTGCTTTGACCCCAACCGAAGCAGCACCCCGGCGTAGCCGATCGCTGCCGGCAACTACAGCTAGCGGCTGCCGCACTGAACAACAGCTTTGTTGCAGTTGCGGCCATCCTTCTCTGCCAGTGGATCTCCACCACACCTACGACAACGGCGGCTCCACGTTCAACAACACCAGTCTCTCGCATTGCTGCTCACTCTTGTGACTGTCGTGAGTGCAGGAACGTGCTGGTGGCTATGCGTGTAGCAACAGCCGTATCATCTTCTATGGTCTCCCACCGTTGACACCGGTCACTGCACTCATAACTGCTACAATCACAATCGCGTCTTGCACGGCAGCAGCTGCAGCGGCACTAGCAGCCACAGCTGACCTCCGTAGCCGTCACTGCCCCAGTAACGTTGCCGGCTCCTTCAGCTCCACTTTCATGCGCAGCGTGACTTCACCCGGCCCATTTTCTCTTGGAGGAGGGTCGACAGTAGCCACGTGCCGCTGTATTTGCGGCTTTGGCCACCTCAGGCTGCCACTCTTGCCAGCATGTCCATTCCTTCGCAACCCTTGCCGGTGCAGCAGCTTCAACCGCAACAGTAGCAGCAGCAACAACAGTCGTAGCAGCAGCAGCTAAAGGAGCAGCACCACCAGCAACAGCGGCATGCCCTCCATCTTCTGCCTCATTATTGAACAACCATCCTGGCGGATGGTCGTTCCTGCTCTCCTGTGGATACGGCAGCGCGCTGAGCATCTGGGGTGTGGTCGCAAGTTCGCCACAACAGCCTCGGGTATCATCTCGGTGAGGACTAAAACCTTGTCGATCACGAGTGGGAGGAAGCCGCCTAATACGAGTATGCCAAATGTCAACAAAGGAAGAAGGCCTAAAAACCTTTGTGAGCTTTTCGGTTTTGCGGCTTCTCAGCCAGAGCTGGTTAGCACAGTAGCTAACATCTTCTATGGGCCCCCTTAAGGGACCTACTCTCCTCCATCTCGGGCCTTTCAATTTACCCTCCCTGGCATCCATCTTCTAGCATCATCATCACTCCTGACCTACCTGACGAATATCGCTAGGTGGGCGGTGCACTTTCTCATGCCATCCACTAGTGTCACCTCTGCAATCAGGGAGGTGAGAGTGTACACTCGGTTGTGGGAACATGTGCCTACACAGTGGACGAGAGCCTACGTGGTTCGTCGTCATGTCATGTTCGGGGGTGTCCTCTAGCTGATGTTCCATGGATTGAGCACTGGCAGTCATACTATTTGCCTCATTGCCTTGCTGGATGTGGCCACCATCTTTCTCTACACTCTATCGTTGCTCTTGTAAGCTCTGAGCCAGCATTTGATCGCGTGTCGTGTGGCTTCCGGATCTTAAGAGCCATCCATCACATGACCCCCTCTCGTTTATGGTTTGTCTCGTTTGGTCCTATAGGCTCCAGCCTGTCCTTGCGTCCTCTGTGTCCTCTGAGTTGGTACACTCAAGTGTCACGACACAGTTACCTACGCATTCTGTTTACAACTGACCCCTTGAGCCTGTACTGTACACCCCAGCTATGTCTGATCCCACTGAACCACTGCCTCAGGTTCCTCCTTTTGGTCCTAAGTCATACACACAAGGGAAGAGACTCAGTGCTATACCTCAGCACTCTTCCTCCCAGGCTCTACAGTCCTCTCCATGACACACATGCTCTCGTGCGTCACCCTCCACCACTAGTCCCTCTGTCAGATCTACCGGTTCTAATTCACTAGCCTCGTCTCAAGCTACACAGCCCTCTTAGTGGGGCACTAGCTCAGTGCATTTTCCACCATTACTAGACCCTACGTCAGATCCACAGGTATGGATGTACACGGCCTTGTTGTCTGTGTCGTCCACCCTAACTCAGCAGTCGCCTACGCTCTCATGGATCATGAGTTCCATAGTGCCCTTGAGTCTTTTTTTCCTAGCTACATCGCAGCATGCTTTGCGGCCGGTGGACTGCCTACTCTTCCTCCATAGCCCACCACTTTTCAGTAGTCTCGTGAGGCAGCTGATGCTAACCTTTGGGAGAAGGTCATGCAAGAAGAGTTGAATGGTCTCAAGGATCATGGTGTCTTTGAGCTAGTGGAACTCCTGGCCAGCCGCAAAGCTATTTGTTCTCGCTGGGTGCTTTGATGAAAGCTAAATCCTGATGGTACAATTGATTGGTAAAAGGCTCATCTCATATCCAAAGGGTTCTGAAGGATCCCTGGAGTTGACTTCGATGAGACCTTTTCTCCAGTCCGGCGGTGCACCACCGCCGCTGCACTAATGAGTCTGGTTTCCTAGCACGACTTGGAACTAGAGCAGATTGATGTCAACAATGATTTTCTCCATGAACGACTTGAGGAGGATATCTGCATGGTTCAGCTACCAGGACTTACCAATGGCAAAAACAAGGTCTGGCAGTTGCGTAAAGCTCTGTATGGGCTCTGACAGTGGTTGCGTTGCTAGAACATAGAGATCTCCTCCAACCTTGAGAAAGATGGATATAGAATTGGCATTGTTGACCTTGCACTATTCTTGAGTGCACCCTCTGAGCCCCTCTTGGCTGTCCTGGTCTACATTGAAAACGTGCTCATTTCCTCTCCCAGTCTGGCGGTGGTTCAATCTATGAAGAACGTGCTATGGTCCACATGCAAGATGATGGACCTGGGTACGCCATGAGTGTTCCTTGGCATGGAGCTTGAACGTGACCGTCAACGTCTCAATGGATACATGCACCAAGCTACATACATCCACAGCTTGGAAGAGCGCTTTGGCCCCTTCAAGCTTACACTCCCACTGCCTCCACACCGATGACTCCAAGAGGTTAGTGCCTACTAAAGTCTCTCGATGCATCACAACTGGAGGAGACTGGAGATGTTACCGATAACCTCAGCATCATCGGATCACTCATTCATCTTACAAACACGAGCCGAGCAAAGGTGGCCTTCTCGTTCAACTACTTAGCCCAGTTCTCCCAACAGTCCCGTGAGAAACACCTTGAGGCGGCGTTGCGTGTTGTGTTCTATGCACTGTCCATAGCATGAGTAGCATTATGCTACCATGTCCAGCCCTCAGTGTTCGGTGACGGAGACACAGACAGTGCCTAGGTACACGACACAGATGCTTGGAATGCATCGACTACATCTTTCTTGGTGGGACTGGTATTTCTTGGAAGAGTAGGAAACAAGGATGTGTTGCCATCAGTCTCATCACTCTACGCTATGACAACCAAAGTGCCAAGGCGATCACTGTGCACGATGGCATGCATTACTCCTACATCAAGCATATCAACATAGAGCATCACTTTCGTTGCGAGCTCATTGCTATGGGAGAACTCCAGGTTGTCCGGGACGATACTCGTCTGTAGCGTGTAGAATTCCTTGCCTAAGGTCTCAATATTGTCTTATTCAAAGCGCTTGTGCATGCTATTGGTCTGCTGCATGCTTGTGATGTCCCTGGTTGACGTTGGTCTTGTCAGTCATGGCGTCTCATTACGTGCTTGTGCTCTTATGTATGTGTGGGCTGTTCGTATGAGGGTCCTGGGGGACTGGTGGTTATGGGTATAGCACATGCAAATGACCTCTTGTTCCTGCGTGTGCGCGTGCGCGTGCACACACACACACACACACACACACACACACACACACACACACACACACACACACACACACCCACAAACAAACACACACACCGTAGGAAACTAACCAGGATTAAAGCTCTCGGGTGCAATACTATGACGTCTCATAGAGCACACAAGTTGTGGCTCCACATCCAAGTGCACAAGTGGTTGTCACAGCACAAAAATTGGATTCATGGAGAGCTGGCCTACAGGTTTTAAAGCTTACATGCTCTGTACTCGTACATCTTAGCTTGGGGCACACATTCACGGGGATGCATGTACCCACATCCACTCGTAGTCGATGTGGTTTGAGTTTCTTCTCATGCATGTACTAGGTTGGTGCTGTCATGTTGCTGATCCCTTGGAACCACGCTTTTGGTTACACCAACGCGTGAGAAACCATCTGGAGCTTGTTCATTCAAAGACTAGGTTCGATCCCTGGGTGGCGTCCGGGCCCCACATCAAGAGCCTTGCAAGAGCCTTGCATGGCTGGCCCCATCAACTGCCATTTAGCACTATGCTTCCTTGCTACCTACTCACTTGTTGCTCCCTAGTGATTTGTATGTAGAAGTGGCCTTGTCCCAATCCATGGCTTTTCCCCGTTCCCCTCACTTGCTTGCTGGCTTTCTCATCCTCGCAACCTAAGCTACCTACAAAAACCCCCTTCATGAAAATTCACATGTGAGAACACTAGGAGAGACATATCCTGACAGACCACGATGTGAAAGGTGGAGAGACGGTGAATACATGACAAATAAACGTGAGGAGGGGTGCATATTAGGAAAGTGGGGGGAAGCATCCACTCCTCCCCTCCTATGCCTGCGTGCTTACAAACAAGTTTATAGGATGTGGTAAACCAAAACAATAGCTCCCAAACAACAAATGACGAATAGAAAGAAGCAACAGGTTCATAGATGAAAGCTCCACGTGAATATGCCAAAAAAAAACTACATAGCCATCAAGAAGTTAACTCCTGTATGGTAGGTATAGAGAAATATTATGTGCGTACGTGGAAACATGGAAGTTGATGATAACTAATTCAAAGACTGTCAAAGTAGCTCTCGACCCCCATGCAGCGCATGCAAGTGAGTGGCCCCAAGTCCAGAGGCCTACATGACGGTCACAACAACACTCCTCCATTGCCCGTGGATGCTAGAAGCCATGAATATGAAAAGGAAAAAAAATCAAGCAACAAGGAGCCACAAGGATCAACAATGAAATAAGGGATGGAGGCCACACAGGGAAGAAATGGAGGTAGGATACATGTCAACTGGGATCAACACGGAGAGGGTGAAGACCACCAGAATACATTTGCCTTGAACTTTTCACTATAAGGTGCTTTTGTGAGAAAGTTTGTGAGCTACTGGCATGTTTCTGTTGGCCTGAGGGTGATTGTGTACCCCAGAGAGTCCCTTGTAGTGGTTGGTTCACACCACCAACTGTTTTTGGAGAGACTAAAACTGTGGAGGCAAGTGGTTCCAAGGATGGCACAAAACTGGTCAGAGAGTGTGGCAATAGTTTTGGCCTCAATTGACTAGCAATAAAGTTCTTTTCAAGGCTCACAAGCAGTGGCATTGTATAGCCATTGACTCAAGCTTTCCAAAACACGAAGGCATGCCAGATTTGAAGCTTCCTAGCAAATTCTATGGCTTCTAGAGTGTCTCTTGGTAGGCTGACGATTTCCCCACCTAGGAAGGCATCCGTTCCCTCCTCTAGAAACTTCTTTCCCTTCCTAGATTCCTCAGCTTGCTTCAGGTAGGAGGGAAGGTATCCAGAAGACCAAGACACCTCTAGATGCCTTGTAGGACAAGTCACCCCTTTTGGAGGGTATGCCACCTTCCTGGACCTTACCTTAGCCTTCTAGAAACATAGTGAGGATCTCTAGAAGTTGAGCTAGCTTCCTAGCACCTATTTTCCATCTCCCTTGAGGCGGGGCAGAAATTCATCTTGTGGGACTTGAACCCGGGTCCTTGCCTCTAGAGGTGGACACCATTAACCATTGAGCCACTTGGGCTTGTCTCTTTGTTCCTTTTTGGAGTCACTCCTGCCTTGGTGAGGATCATTTCTCCAACAATTTCCCCTTTGCACGTCACTCATGGTAGTTTTCCATGCACAACCTGCAACTCAAAAGGCTTGGGGAACCCAAGCTCCATGCAAGTAGCATTATGCATGTCCTTGGGTTGCGCCTTTGTCATGGCATCAGCAAGTATGTGCTTTGTGCCGTAGTGCATAAGCACCACATCACCCTTTGCAACGAGGTCTCGTGCAAAGTGATGCCGGATCTCTATGTGCTTGGTCCACCGGTGTAGCACAGCGTTCTCGGTCAGGCTGATGGCACTCATCGTGTCAACGTTGAGGGCCGTTGGCTTCTTTTGCTGAACTCCAATCTCCTTGAGCAGTCGCCGTAGCCATAACACGTCCTCTAATATACTCCGCCTCAGTGCTGGACAGAGCCACACACTCCTGCTTCCAGCTTGCCCAAGACACCGTAGTACAACCAAGCAAAAAAACATAGCCTGATGTTGACTTGTGGTCATCAGTATCACCTACCCAGTCAACATCAGAGTAGCCAACCAACTCGAGGGAGTCAGTCCGGGCTCCCCCTCCATACACAAGTCGCGATTGTGTCGTCGCCTTCATGTAGCGGATGATTCTCTTGACCCCTTACCAATGTAGCGGTCCCGCATCAGCAACATAGCGGAACACTTGTCCCTAGACGAAGGCAAGATCAGGCCGTGTCGCCACCATGGCATACATTATGCTGCCAACTGCGGTCTGGTACGGTACTCCAGCCATCTCCTCCTTCTCGTCCACTGTGCTCGGGCCCATGTTCGAGCCCAGCTCACATATCGTTGTCATAGGCATGCCGATAGGGTTGCACTCCTCCATGTTGTAGTGGCAGAGCACCTCTTGTACATATCTTTCTTTCACCCATCTCCAACGTCCGTGCTTTGTGGTCCCTCTTGATGGCGATGCCTAGATAATCCTCAAGCTCACCCATGTCTGTGTTCTTGAACCGGCCGCCAAGCTGTTGCTCCAGGCTCTTGAGCTCCCCCTCATCCGAAGGCACAAGGATGAGGTCATCCACGTAGAGGACGATGATTTGGTGGAGCTCCGACTGCTTACGCACGTACACGCTGTGATCCGCCTTGCAACGCTTGAAGCAAATCTCACCAATGAAACTTTCCATCTTGAGGTGCCACATGAGGGGAGCTTGCTTCAATCCATAGAGCACCTTACGAAGCAAGCACACCTTCCCCTGCGGCGTATCCACCTCCTCCAACACCTCCATATAGACTTCCTTGTCCAGGTTTCCACTTTCGACGTCCATTTGGTGGATTTCATAGTTGCGTGCCGCTACCCCCGAGATGATAGTGAGGATGGAGGCAAACTTGGCCACTGGTGCAAAGGTCTCGTCGTAATGCTCCCCTTTTCTCTGGGCATACCCTTTCGCCACCAGCCGCACCTTGTACTGCTCCACCTTCCCCTCCTTCCTGAGATTCTTCCGGAAGATCCACTTGGAGCCGATAATCTTCTCACCCTCCGGCCGGTCAAACAGCTCCCAATTGCCCTTCTCCTCGTGGGAGGCAAGCATGGATTTCATTGCTCCCTCCCACTGAGCCCCATCCTTCGGCTGTAGTGCCTCCTTCACAGATTAAGGCTCCTGTTGCATGAAGAAGGCTTGTACAAACCCGGTCCAAATGCCCTTGTCGGCATCGTGCCTCTTTGTCCTTCTTCGCACACGGATGCTCGTCCGAGGCTGTTGAGGCGGTTGTTGTTGTTTTTTCTATCCCCTTTTGGCGCCATCCTCTCCAAGCGCCTGCTCCCCCTCTCTTGGAGACCTTGGAGACATCGGCTGACTCCCCACCTCCATGTCAAGCTCCGGTGCTTTGGACTCCTCATCCGAACTGGCTCAAAAAACGTCTGCCGCTCGCCCATCCCTTGGGTGATCCTCTCCGGCTGGTGCTGCTACAAGGACGTCACCCTCATTCACGTCCTTTGATGTCTCTCCCTCAAGGAGTGGCATCCACTCCCCCCTCGTGGAGAGACCTGCCTCCTTATGTCCAACGGTGTTTCTCGTCGAATGTGACATCGATACTCCGCACAATCTATTGCCTCCTTGGGTCAAAGAATCGGTACGCTTTGTTTCCACTCTCATACCCGAGGAAAACACAACCGGTTCACAGGTCCAGCGTGCTCTGCCCCTCACATGGCTGCACCACTGCATGTGCAACATAACCAAATGTGTAGTAGTGACCCACAGTCGGCTTCCTCTCGCTCCATACCTCTTGTGGCGTCTTCCAAACCTTGATCTCCTTGTCCTTCAGCGGCTTGGTCAGCGTGGCATTCATGGTGAATGATGATATCCTTGCCGCTTCCGCCAAATACCGTTGTGCAAGGCCGACGTCACTAAACATTGACCGCACCATGTTGAGTATTGTGTGGTTTGCACTCTCAGTAACGCTGTATTGCTCCCGAGAGTGTGGAGTTGATTTTTTCCACTCAATGCCCTTGCTCTTCATCCACCCAAGGCAACCCGCATATTCACCGCCGTTGTCACTCCGGAACTCATTCATCTTCAACTCTGTCTGCCGCTCCACATCTGCCACAAACTCTTCCATGCACGCAAAGATGTTGCTCTTCCGCTTCAAGAGGTAGAGGTACAATTTGCGGCTGTGGTTGTCGATGAAGGTGAGGAAGTAGCGAGCTCCGCCGATGGAGCTCTCAAGTGCTTCACACACATCGGTGTGTAGTACTGCCAACATTACCAATGCACACGTCCCCTTGGCCACAAACGGCTGCCGTATTGAATTTCCAACGATGCATGGCTCACATAGGGTCTCCTTGGTTCCATCAAAGCCACTTAACTGGAAATCTTGCACCACCTCCCTCTTTGCCATCTCCTTCACCGTTGATGGAAAAATGTGGCAAAGTCGGCGGTACCATGTATCCATGTCTCCTTCATCCTTCGTTGCAAGGTGGCGGCATTGGACCTGGCCCGGCTGCTAAGGATCTTGTCGCGTAGCAGGTACAAGTCGTCCTCACTCTTGGCACGTGCAATCACCTTGCATTTGCCCTCCTTGCGGATGACGGCCTCCTTCTTCGTAAAGAGCACCTCAAGTCCCTTGTCAGTGAGGCGGCTGACGAAAAGCGGGTTTGTCCTAAAGTTGGGCATGTGGAGTACGTTGTGGATTGTGCTCGTGACAGGTTTGTCGTCTACAATTGACTCAATGTGGACGTTACCCTCACTGGCGGCCACCTCTGTTTTGCCATTGGCCACTGTCATGCATCTCTCCGAGGCACCGTAGGTGACGAATGCCGCCATGTTACATTAGGTGTAGCGGCCTGATCCAGAGTCAATGACCGCAGTTCCTAGATCCTTCAAGTCGGTGGAGTTGTGCGCCATGAGGGGCTGCTCGACTTTTTTTCCGTCCCGTTACGACTGGTCAGGGTTTTTCTTGGAGCACTTGCGTGCATAGTGACCCTCCTTGTCGTTCGCTACCTCGCGTGCCAAGTGCAAGCACGAGGAGCGTGAGCTGAAGGGACTATCATAGAACCAGTGGCGTCGGATGTCAAGATGACCTTGACTGACTCTAGGATAGAGAGGAGGCTTCAGATGTAGAGAGCTAAGGTTGTGAGGCGTCGCACCGTTAAGTGATGCCACTGATGGAGGTGAGGATGATGAAGAGGAACATGGGGGTGTCTGCAGCGGCATGGTGGTAACGGCCTGATCGAAGACCACATGGTCAGTGAGTTGTTCCACCATGCACTCTAGACCCTGGAACTTGCCTTACAACACCCCCATAGCTCCACAGAGGGATGCCACGGTAGATGCGGACGTCTCCAAGTCGGATAGTGAAGCAGAAGGGCGGGACCGTATCCAGGGCGGTCACCACTCGGTAGGGTGCTGGCAACATTGGCGCCAGCCATGGTGTCGATCGCAACAATAGTAGAAAGCAAAACCGTTAGACACCTGTGGCGTGCGCGATGGCTAAAAATGCCACAGTGGACGCAACGTCTGCCACGCATGCAGTGCCGGTTCCAACCACGACACTGGCTTTGCTCCTTGCCACGCCACTCAGCTCATCGCTGAAACTTGGCGTGGGTGAGTGCATACGGCACTTGCTCCTACTGGTAGAAGGTCACAGGGGGAGGTGGGCAATTGATGCATAGTCTCTTAGACATGCTATGATATCATCACAAAGACGGCCACCAACACGCTTGTGGTGCACTGCTGTGCAACTGCTATGCGATTGCTATGATGCTATCGCGCTGCTTATGTAATGTGCAACCTCAAGTCGCCTTTGACATTGCTGCTATTGTCGTTGCTACCGAGGCCGCCGTCAACGCCGACAGCGGTGGACCCCACCACACTTCGTGCGGCTGGTAACCCTATTGGTGGTTCCCTTGTGGCTGCAGCTGCTACTGCTGGACCGGTGGTCGTCACCAACCGACAACTTTGACCCCCGGCAAACTCTTTTTTGCTGTTGTGATATCCGTTGACCGCCAACGGCTATGGCCTCAAGCCACCGTTTTTGCTCTTGTACTCCCCTTCTTTTCCTTCTTTTCTCTTAATCCTTGATCACTTGGGTGCCAATGGGGTACCCCCACCAGGGTTTTCATTGAGTGTCCCACTCGTGGACCCCCTTGTCTTGTTTCTTTTTTAAAGTGTCTGGCTCAACCCTTGCCATGAGCTAGCTCGTCGAGCGAGCGAGCTCAGCAAGCTCGCCGATCGGCGAGCTCGCACGTGGGCGAGCTCCTCGACGTCCCCCTTGGCCTTACGGGCAAGCCCGTCACAGCAGGAACCTACACGGCAGCTTCAACCTGCTGCAACAGCGACTGGGCCAGCTGCAGCTACTCCCACGGTTGTTGTGCCTGCTCTTATGCGTGTTACTGCTGCTCATGATGCAGCGCACGCGACAAAGCACTGCTATAGCTGCTACTACTACGCACTATTGTTGTTGCCAGTTGCTCCTACTGATGCCGAGTCTACTACTGCTGCCTTCTACTCCTGCTACGCGAGCTACTGTTGTTATGGTTGCGGAACGTGCGTGTAACAACTCGCCGCCACTACTCCTGCTGTTGCCGCGACTGCTATCCACAACCGCTGCTGTTATAACTACAAACTACTGCTCGTCGGTGCTACAGCTATAGCTACTCGTAGCTGCTGCTGCTTCTCCAGATGATGCTGAGGCTACTGCCATTTGCCGCTATTCTTGCAGCTGCTTGCCACTACCACTGCTACTACGGCTGATGGTGTAACTCCTGCCCTCCCCGGCTGCTATTACATCTACTTGCCGCCGCCACAACTGCAGCCACTCGCAGCCACCACTGCTATTGCGGGTGCTGTTTAGGCGGTTGCCATCCCCGACTACTACTATAGCTGCTCGCCACTGCCGCTGCTATTGTTGCTGCTAGTGTGGCTGCTGCCCTCCACCACTACTACTATAACTACTCCTCTTGCTTCTACTTCTACGATTGTTGCCCATAGCCGCTGCTACTACAGGTTCTTCCCAAGGCTACTGTTACTACGTCTCCTGTTGCTTGTGTTGCTTGCAACTGCTGCCACTGCCTCCTCTGCCTCCACCGCTCCACTGTAACGTAGTCATGGTTGGCCCTTCAAGATCTGCTCTTGCTGTTATGGGTGGCTGCTGTTGTTGCCACGCACTACTAGTATTGTTGCATCTCCGATGCAGAGCACAACGAGCTGTGGCTCGTTTGCTCTGATACCAAAATGAGATTGCCAGGAAGCTTCCTAGCACGCTTGCCACTGACTAGGCGTCAATGTTCAATCAGCTCGCCGCGTCAACACATGTCGGACAAGAAACAGCAAGGGTTTGGCTAGGCGACACAAATAGAATGTCAAATGTGCTTCCATAAACAAACACATGTAGAGAGAGTTACAACAATTAGAAACAGCCAACTAAATAGCTGTGAGGCCTGGTGCGTATCCAGGGCCGTGTTTGGCTGTGCACCTGGCGCAACTTGCACAAAACTTCGCAAACTGCCAGATCAGCCCAACAGATGCTATAACACTCGTTTGGTCATAACTTCCTGCACAGGCCTCAGAACAACGCATCGTTTGAACCAAAACTACTAGCACAATGAGCCGGACACGTCTGTAATGTGCAAGGCAGGTCTCCTCATGACCTCGGAACATGTCTCCGGGTGCTCGGGTCTCAACCGAAGAGCAAGGTACACAACTAAGCGCCAGTGAACACATCATGAGCACACACTAGTTGAAGGCTCTAGGTCTCCATGTAGAACTGGTATGACCCACGAAGTGGGCAGGTCTCGACCAGAGCCACCTCAGGTCTTCTTGTTACACTAAAACATGTCTTTGGGTGCCCAGGTCTTCACCACCGAAAAAACTCTAGCACCTACACATCCACAAACTTGGATGCCGGAGCGTAGCGAGTGCATCACATTAGCATTGTAGTAGGTGATGATGCACTCTCCGGATCTCTAAAAGATCAGTGGTGCCACAACCGTTGTGTGGAGCGGTGTTGGCACAAAGCCCATACAACACCAAGATGGTAGAGGAATGCTCCCGGACTCCTCATAGACAAGCATTACTTTTTTTCCATCCCCTCCTTCACGTGAGCTGCTATATACCTCATTTTTTCAATTTATTTTAAGCCTCAAGAGTCCATTTTTGTAACGACCTGCAGCCAAACCATCCTTAGGTCCACTTTTGCAAGCAATTCATCCGGCTTGAGGCCACCCATCCTCTCTACTTAGCCTTTGCCCCACTAAAGCTCCAATTCCACCCTTGGAGATATCTCATTGTAGAAATGGAAGGCATCGTTCTCATGGTGAATTTTGATGATCTGCCGAAGGGCTTACCGCGGCGTCATCCATGTTGGCTTGTGCCAAATGATAATTGGTTGGAGTGTTAGAAACTAGCCCACCCACAACTGCATGTGGAGGCTGAAATCAGTTGTAAAGAATTACAAAAGATAATAAGAAAATATTAGCATTGCATAAATTCAAAAGAGCACCCTCCCCCTCTCCTCGAGCCCTGCACAAAACCCCTCCACAACTACTTTTCCAATTGCAAAAACCTCGTAGGTTTGAGGTCCCCTCCTCTTTTCTGGTACAAGAATAGTGTCAATGACCCACATAAATCACCACACCGAACAATTGATTTGTGTTTTCATCGATTAGTGGTGTTGAGTTGGCAATGAACGTATCCCACATGCCCTTAGCGTCTCGGAGGGCACATCCGTACATAATATGGAAGACTTCGAGGGTTTTAAGTATGAATCTGGGTTATTTTTCAAATTATGCATTTATTTCATAGTTTCCGACGAGAGGGACACCCAAAACCCCACATAGAATTGTGAAGCATGTGTTTCGATGATTACGATAGGACGCTAGCGTGAGATGTAGAGTTATACTCATGATTATAGAAGAATTTTTATTCATTTATTATTTTAGGATGAAACTAGATTCGTTCTAGATTGCGTAAGTAGGATCAAAACTTGAAAAAAACCACCCAATACTACACTTGAGTTCTTGGGGGGTATAAAACTATTATGGATTATTAAATTCTAGATAGGGGAAAGAAGAAAAACTTTTAAAGATTTAGGAATGCTTTTTCCCCAAGAAATTCCCCTTAAGAGTGGTTCATTCCAAAGCCATAGAATGTCTTGAGGCCGGGCTGGTGATTGTTGCTCCTCATCAGATACGACAAAGGTCTCCAAAAGAGACCGTTGCTCGAGATCATCTCCCCACTTCGCCAGAGAAAATTTCGAGGCTGAGCATGCGCTGGAACGATCGAGACGACGGAGGAAGGCGGAGCTGGTGGCCTTGGTCCGCCGGGATCGAGGATCCACACTGCCACGTTGACATGAGGTGCCACGTTGGATATCCGACCTGGATCCTGGCCAGTGCGGTGCGATGTCCTTCCCCTGCCAGTCGGCCGTTCACACTGTCGCCGCTGCTCCCCCAATGCTGCTCCCACTACTGTTTCCGGTTGAAGCTTCTGCCAGAACCTAGCGAGGAAGGATTCCTGTCGTTTGGGAGCCCAACGCAACCGTCCGAAGGAATTCGTCCACCTGTGACATCGATCTTCCTTGCGAGTACCGCGCCTGTCGGCGCGCTGTTTTCGCGGACGTTGCGGCTGCAGCTGGAACGGGAGTGCTGCTGGTGCAGTGCAGCGGTAGCTAGCGCGGCATTGGACGAGTTCTTGACCGTCGATCTTCCGTTTCTGCTGATCCGCAGCGCCCCTATCTTAAAAAAGTGATCCCTGCCCGTCTCTCGATCGTTTCTCTCTTTCTCTTTCTAAGTTTCTTTCTCTCATTGGCCCGAACTGGGCGTGCGGCCAAAGCAATGGCTGCGTGCTGCGGCGCAGTTGTGCGGCAGGCCTCTGCTGCCGCTGCCGCCACTTCCTCGACCGACAGGCAAAGGGAGCGTGACGCGCTGAGACAACCCACGCAGGTACGGTTGGGAAGGTGTGTGTTTCTCTGAAGTCTTCTTTTCTTTTCATCTTTTTCAGTGTCTTGTTCTGCTACTCCGCCAGCA